>CM037852.1:164979796-165009159 GCA_021234595.1 Delia radicum
TTTAAATTATTACGAATAAATTAAAGAAGATTGGCAAAATAAACGTCAAAAAAATTGCATGCAAAAACTCCTCATGTAAATGTTCATGATTTTTAGAAGCAACTTTAAAAGAGAATTCAAAAATTGCCTGCAATTAATTTCTTCGTGTAAATTGCCTCTAAGGTAATATTCCATGCAATAATATTCTATGCTGCTCCAGTATGGTGCAACACTGCTGACTGCCACTTTAAACGGTTACAAGTTGTCAGAACAAGTTGCTAAAAATGTTTTATAATTTGCCACCTTAATTTTCAAGTTCATGTCTTCACACTATCCAATATCAAACTTGTCAAGTATAAAATAGATATTTTTAATGAAAATTCTTTAATAGATGTGCATATTCTTCTCATGAACATATCAATTATCTCTGTCCTTAAACAGTTCACTTTAACCCACTTAAATTCCCTTTCTTTTATCTTTACACTTCCTTTCCAAACATTTTTTTTTTTTTTCTTAATATTAAAGGTTTTGTAAATGTTTTCCTTAATTAGTTAGTTAAAATTAAGTAATCTATCATAATTTTAAAACATCATGTTTAAGCTCAAAAGTCAAAATCGACTAAACTTTGTATATATTAATTTTATTATTATTGTAAACTGTTTATAATATGCTCCACAATAAATAACTTTAACTGTTGAACAAACAATTAACAAATGCAGTAAAAATACTAATAATTTCATAAAAATAAGTGTCAATTATTTACTACAAAAATTTTGATACAACTGTAAAAATTGGTAAGAGAATTTTTTTTAATACTTAAAAATATGTTCAAATAAGAAAAATATTTTTTAGTTAGATTTTTACAGGAAGAAAAATTACAATAAAAATTTGTATTTTCTACATCCTACACTCAAAAGAAAGGTCTGTAAAAGTTACAGAAACAACTGCTACACTCAATAAAATAAGTTAGTAGAAAAGTTAGTAAAACGTCTTGTAAATCAGGTATACTATTTGTTAGCAAATTTTTTGCTAAAATTCTGTTTTAAGCTAAAATTTTTGTTATACTTATTCAGCACTTAACTGTTTTGAACTAATGTTTAACTAATATTATACTAATGTTTTACTAATTTATTTTGCTAAAAAAAAAGTGTGCTGATAAGCACATTAATAGCGCGGACAACAACCAGATTGAAAGATAAACGCAGAATGAAGTAGATGTCGCGGCATGTCAAGATGTTGTAGAGAAGAGTTAAATGAAACTAAAAAGTACAACTCTAATAAGACATATAAAAAAATCAACCATAGAAGATTTTTGTATCTGTATTTCATACATAAAACAAAATTGTGGATTAAAACAACTTAAGTATTGCGTTGTCACCGGCTTGTGAAAATAATTGTCTATTAATTAAATAAAATACAAAATAAAATATTTAAACTAAATAAAGATTAAATATGTATTTCTAAACTAAATGTTTATAGATATTAATAATATAGTGTGGTCAAATTGCAAACAGTCTGTCTACCTAATGCGAAAGACAAAGACATACATCTTAGGTAGATTTTTATGTTTCCTTTTTCTTATTGCAAAAAAAAGGTTGTATTGTTTTGTTTCTATAATTCTCTGGCGGCATTTGCGTTCTTTTAAAAGATAGCATCATTTAGACAACCATTGATGTAAGTAGTTGGAAGATAATTTTGTTTATATTATATATAACTATTTCTATTGTCTTAGATATTACATTAATTCATGTCGTCAATTTGGGAGTGTGAACATTTTTATGTTTTGTAACGTATTGTAAATTATTTTAAAAAGAATCACAAAAATAATGTTTATGATTTTCAGGCAAATAAATTAACTAAAGTATCCCTGCAGGAAATGTCAATAGTGAAAAAGTATTGATTCACTATTGACTGTGTCACCAGTACTACTAACCAAATATTCCCCAGGCAATGTTATTTGCTATAGACATTTAACATGTACGTGTCATTGAAAATCACTAGTGACATTAGAACTATTGACTAGGTAGTGAATAGGTAGTTCTTATGGGACCATATGTAGACATTGGAACCAAAAATTCACTAGTGACTAGGTAGTACTTATGGCACCATATGTAGACATTAGAACATAGATTCACTAGTGACTAGGTAGTTCTTATGGGACCATATGCAGACATTGGACCAAAGATTCACTAGTGACTCGTTAGTTCTTATGGGACCACATGTAGACATAAGAACAATTGATTCACTAGTGACTAATTAGTTCTAATGGGACCATATGTAGACATTGGAACCAAAAATTTACTAGTGAGTTAATAAAGTAAAATGTGTAGACGCTTAGTTGACAATGTCAACAAAATAGTAGACAAAAGTGTAGACTTGGAGACACTTGACCCCAAGCTTCCTGCAGGGATAATTTTTCTACAAATTTTTTGAGTTTTTTTCAGTTTACTAATATTCAGCAAAAATATTATTAGTTTTTAGCAAGGGTTTTTTTAATTTATAATCCACTAAGTGTTAGCAAAAATTTTGCTGAATCTACTAATTTTGTTGCTAAAAATCAGCTCGCTGATTTTCATCAAAAGCTTTTGCTGACATTAGCAATTTTTTTGCAAGCACCCTCCTGACTAAAATTTTGCTGACTCAGCAACATTTTTTGCTGACTTTACTAACTTTTTTATTTGAGTGTAGTTTTAGTAAAGTAAAAGGTAAAAAAATAGTAAGAGGAAATTGATTTGCTGAAATCAACAAAATTCTGCACTAAATATTAGTGAAATTAATTTAGTAGTAAAAATTACTAAATATTAGTGAAATTTTTGCAAAATAAAAATTATAATATAAAACTGAAAACAGCAAAAAAGTTTACTAAATATTACAATCAAAAAAAGTTAGTAAAGCTTTTCAGCAACAAAATTAGTAGATTCAGCAAAAGTTTTGATATCACTAAGTTGATTAAAAAAATCGTTGCTAAAAGATTTTAAAATTTTTGACGAATATTAGTAGATTGAAAAAACTAAAAAAAAATTGTAGAAAAATTATATTTTAGTTAATTTTTTTTGCTGAAAATCTGAAATAATTTTTTGTGATTCTTTTAAAAATAATTTACAATACGTTACAAAATATAAAAATATTCATACTCAAACATTGACATTGACGACATGAATTAATATAATATCTGAAAATATATCGAAATAATTATGTATATATAACATAAACAAATTTATCTTTCAACTACTTAAATCAATGGTTGTCTAAATATACAAATCCTTTTTGCAATAAGAAAACGGAAACATAAAAAATTACCTAAGATGTGTGTCCTTATCTTTCGATATAGTCTGTCTACATGAACATATATTTGTTTTCAATTTGGCCGAACTACATTAATAATCACTTTAAAGATTTAGTTTACAAATTCAGATTTAATATTTATTAAATTTAAATACTTTATTTTATCTTTAATTTAATTAATAGACAATTACTTTGCCAAGTGGGGTGACAACACAAAATGAAAGTTTTTAATCCACATACACTGAACCAAAAGTCGTAAGGCAAATCAACATCAACTTTTTGTTAACTTTTTACAAATTTTATTGTTAAAACAACAACTATTTTATTCCAACTTAATGTGGATTTTTGTAAAACCTGATTTTAGTGTGTGACGTCATTACTCGCGTTAGCGTGTGAAAGCCAAAAGTTGTAAAAATTAATAAAATTATGTTAAATGGGTTTTTACAAAAGATTTGTGAATTATTAAACTCAGTGAATTATAGTGGATAGTTAAAAGTGTGTTTAATTAATTATTTTTAAATAAATTTATGTAATTTCATACTATTTTATGTAAAATGTAAACTTTTATTATTGTCATTACCTTATTTCTTAAGTGATCATCTATTTACATACACTCAAAAAAATAAGTTAGTAGAAAAGTTAGTAAAACGTCTTGTAAACCAGGTATACTATTTTTGGGCAAATTTTTTGCTAAAATCCTGTTTTCAGCTAAATTTTTGTTATACTTATTCAGCACTTAACTGTTTTATACTAATGCTTTACTTATATTATACTAATGTTTTACTAATAATGTTTTGCTAAAAAAAAATTGTGCTGATAAGCACATTAATAGTGTGGACGACAACCAGATTGAAAGATATGCGCAGTATGAAGAAGATGCCGCGGCATGTCAAGATGTAGTAGAGAAGAGGAAAATGATACTAAAAAGTACAACTCTGATAAGACATATAAAAAAATCAACCATGGAAGATTTTTGTATCTGTTTTTCATACATAAAACAAAATTGAGGATTAAAACAACTTAAATTTTGCGTTGTCACCGGCTTGTGAAAATAATTGTCTATTAATTAAATAAAAGACAAAATAAAATATTTAAATTTAATGTGTATTTCTAAACTAAATGTTTATAGATTAATAATCTAGTGTGGTCAAATTGCAAACAAACATATACAGACATGTAGACAGAGTAAAGCGAAAGACAAAGACACACATCTTAGGTAGATTTGTATGGTTCATTTTTCTTATTGCAAAAAAAGCGTTGTTTTTTTCGTTTTGTTTGTTTTTGTTTATTTTTTTGTTTCGTTCTTATAGTTATCTTCGGCAGTTGCGTCCCTTAAAAGATAGCATCATTTAGACAACCATTGATGTAAGTAGTTGAAAGAAAATTTTTGTTATGTTATATATATTTATTTCTATATATTTTCAGATATTAAATTAATTCATGTCGTCAATGTGGAAAAATTAAAATTTTTATATTTCGTAATTATTGTAAGTTATTTTTAAAAGAATCACAAAAATATGTTTTATGATTTTCAGCAAATAAATTAACTAAATTACAATTTTTCTACAAATTTTTTGCGTTTTTTCAGTATACTAAAATTCAGCAAAAAAAATTTATTAATTTTTAGCAAGGCTTTTGTATTTCTAATCCACTAAGTGTTAGCAAAACTTTTGCTGAATCTACTTATTTTGTTGCTAAAAATCAGCTCGCTTATTTCAGCAAAAGATTTTGATGACATTAGCAATTTTTTGCAAGCACCCTCCTAAAACTAAAGACTAAGACTCCTAAGACTAAAATTTTGCTGACTCAGCAAATTTTTTGCTGACTTTACAAACTTTTTTTTTGAGTGTAAATATAAAAATGTAATTAATTATTAATTTAAATATTAAATAAATTAATGTGTTTTGTAAAGGTAATGCTTCATGTGTTTTAAAAATTGGGGTTTGGGTACGTTATAATTTTTAATTTTATTATTTTTTTCATATACCAACTAAAGACGTTTATTATTAAAAATTTAAATTTATAAAATATAAAAGATAAAGAAATAGAAAATTAAAAATTAATAACTGGTCGGTAAAATACAAATAGATTAAATAAAGAGCATTGTTGAATTGAATAAAGCTCATTTTTATAACAACAAATAATTATTCAATTTGATTAAATAAATTTGTTAAAATAACTAATTTCTATTAATACATTTGACGATATTTCGTCAAAATAACAATCAACAAATAGTTAAAGGTCAAGGAATACATTTACTAAACAAGTTGTTAAAATGACGGACAGGTTTTGTTAGTTGTATAGTGATCATGGTATTTATTGTTGATTTCACCGCTATTTTAGGTTCAGTGTATGTATTATCATTGTTAGCGTCCTTTGTATGAAAAACAGATACAAAAATCGTTCATTTTTGATTTTTTTTTATATATCTTACAAGAGTTGTTCTTTTAAATATCATTTTTCTCGTCTCTACAACATTTTGACATGCCGCTGCATATACTTGATTCTGCGTATATCTTGCAATATGGTTGTCGTCCACACTATTAATGATTAACAGCACAAATTTTTTAGCAAAATTAATTAGTAAAATATTAGTAAAACATTAGTTCAAAAGAGTTAAGTGCTGAATAAGTATAACTAAAATTTTAGCTGAAACATAATTTCAGAAAACAATTTGTAGTAAATAGAAGCCGCATTACTTTTAGTAAATAGAAGCCGTATTACTTTAACTGCAATTGAAAATTTTTTTTTACTTTTTGTATTGAAATTTTCCAGTTAAAAATTTTAAATTTAGATATGTTAGAAAAATTCCATTTAATATAACTTGATGTTATATTAAATGGAATTTGAAGTGAAATTCCGGATATATTATTTTTATGAAGTGAAATTCCGGATATATTATTTTTAGTAAAAAACACTATTTGTAATTCAGAAAATTCTGTTGATGTTCCAAAATTTTTAATTCTTTTTGAGTTTCCAAAAGAAGCCGCATTACAAAATAATATATTTTTAATTTCATAGTATAATCAAAATTTCAATCGAAGTTTCTAAATTTAAATGATTATTCAGTATTTCAATTGATGTTAAGAGACGTTTCCAATTTGAAGATTTTGTTTAAATAAATTTAAAAAAAAAATCGATTTTTCTAAATTAATCCAAGCCATCAACATTTTTTGTAAATGCTATATGCTAAAATAAAAATAAATTATTTTGGTCTAATCTTATCAGTAATGAAAAAAATTTATTCTCCATGAATAAAATTATTTTCTTACAGTTTATGAAACTTTTTTTATGAAATGATGAATATCTATAAACATTTGTCTTCAATTTGTGAAAACTTCATAATATGATAAATAAATGATGACAACCCGGGTAAAATTTTAATTTGGGGTCTAATAAAAGTACATCTCCATCTGCATCTAATTATATTTAATTAGATATAATTTGATACAATTTTATCCGAGATTTGTCCATATCCTTTACATTAATTATATCTAGTTAGATATAAATATATCTGATTTTGTAAAATTTTTTGCCGGTAGTAGCTATCCTTTTTGTAAATTGAAGTTAAGCTTAAAAGTATTTAAGTTGAAAATTAAAATTTCTAGAAATCGACAATTTTAAAGACCACAATTTTTAAATGAAACAACGAAATGATTAAAAATTATCAAAAACAAATTTTGTGTTTCAAAAATATATAATTCAAATGTACACAATTTTTATTTAAAATTATATTAAATAAATCACTTGCAAATGATTTCGTTATAAAATTAATATGGTTATATGTGAAACCATATGTAATAAAGTCTTAACTTGCAGATAACTTAATTTGATATTGGACTTTACCATATTTCATATTATATATAAAGCTATATAAATTTATAATTAGAATTGTTGCAGTATGAAGACATATATAGTTTAACTAGCTGTTTGTACCCGGTCTTGCCCGGGACTCAAATACTTTAAAAACCGCACATAATAAAAACAAATGTTTCTTGCATAACTACCTTAAGACTTAAAAAAGATACTAGTATTTTCTCCGATTCCTTATCTTAATTATTGCCCACGCAGCCAACGCGACGTCCCACTCTGCGGAATCAGCGGAATCTGGTGAAAAATAAAATTTGTTTGGCGAACATTGAAACTGGACTCTATAAATTTTATAAATTTTCAAATTTAAGCGACATCTGTGTAAGAGTAACAATTTATAGTGCGAAAATGAATAGAAAAAATTGCATTTAAGAATTTAAAAACAATTGGCCTTTAAATGATAAAAAATATATGGTGACCTCGCCCAAGGTGTAAAATTTATGAGTACTAAATTTGAACTAAATCCATAAGAATATCAAAATTCGATTATCAAACATCTAATGTGGGCTGTGCAAATTTTACCTGTTTTTAGGAAAAAAAGGGCCTGATCAATAAAAACTTGTATGGCCCTTTGCTCGTGGCAAAGGGATATTGTGTAAAAACATTTAGAGAAATCCGTTGAAAAATTAAAATGTGTATAACCAACACCTAAAGCATACATACAAATTTTAAAAAAGTGGGTGAAAAAATGGGCCAGTGAGAAAAAAGATAATCAACTCACATATAAAAAAGTGGGTGTAAAAGGAGGCATGGCCAATAAAAAGTATATGGTGACCTCAGCAGAGGTATAAAGAACATGTGCATCAAGGTTGAGCGAAATCCGTTGGAAAATAAAAATTTTTTTAGTAAATATAAAATGCATATTTTTAATAAGAAGTGAGCGTAAAAGTGGGCGTGGTCGTTAAAAAAGCATATATGCGTTAAAAAAGCATATGGATCAGGTGTACCAAATTTCAGAGAAATCCGTTAAAAAATAAAAATTTGTATAGCGAACAAACAAACAAACAGAAAATTAATTTTATATATATAGATATTGTAATTTTTTGGATTTTGACGTTTTTGATCCAAAGTCGTTATTGAAGTGGGCTATGATAATGAAAATTTCACTGAGGACTTCCTCGGGAAACGTAGAATATATGTGAGTAATTTAAAAAAAAATCCGTTAAAACTTTCTTAGAAGTTTGTATTCGAAAAAAACGAAAAAATGTTGAAAAAGTTGAAAAAAGTGAACAAAATTTTAATTTTACATTTTTTGTCAAAAAATTGGCGTAGAAGTAGGCGTGATCGATGAAAACTATACTACGATCTAAGTTGAGGTCCGAGGATTATTCATGCCAAATTTGATTCATGCCAGATTTGAGAATTGCAAACTTGTATAGAGAACAAACAGAAAATTAGTTTTATATATATAGATAAGACTTTGCATGGCACCCTATAGAATAATATTAATATATATTAATATATATAATATAATATTATTAATAATATGTATAATAATTTCCCGTAATGTGAGTCATATCTGATTAAGTCATATCTGACTTCAAAGTCAGATATGACTTAATCATATTATATATGACTAGATATAACTATTTTAACCCGGGATATGGTTTATGAAACATTTTCATGAAGATAATGAAACTTTTTTCCCTGAATGTGATTAATATTAAAGTGCATAAATAAAATTCAAGTTTTTTTCCCAATCAAATAATTTTTAACATAAAAAGAATTATATTGTTGGTAATTTTTGTTGCTAATTTGAGCAAACCGGGTTTAAGAAGTTAGTAAAATTAAATTAGTTAAATTAACATACAAAATTAGTAAAAAAAAAAATTTTAGTAATTTGTAAAATATGAATAGCAAAAAATTTTACTAAAAACTAACTGTAAAAGTAAAAATTTTCGCCGTATTTAATTCGTAATTTGTTTTAAAATCGGTTGCATGATTTTTGGCAGCCATCTCATCAATGCATCAGTGTGCGCCAGTCGTTGATGTTGTACTTGTTGTACTGTTACCCAAAGAAAAATGTTGGATACAGATATTGATATGACAACATTGCATTTTTGGTAAAACGCGAACTAGTGCGAATTTCAAAAAGAAAAAACAAAATTATACACGTATTTACTTAAATCGACTAAGGATTCACTCAAAAAAAGTATGAACAAAAATTAAGTTTACGCCTTACTAAAATTAAATTTTTAAAATTTTCCTTAAAGCAAATAAAATTGCTTGCGAATAATGCAAATTCATTAGATTTAGTTCATATTAATTTTTCATTAACTTTTCTTTAATTTTCCTTTCTTGAATTAGGTTAATATTCTCAAAAAATAATACAAAATTTATTTCTTTTTACTAAAAAATCTTAAATTTTAAATTAAACTAAAAGTTGAGAAATTTAAAACTGTATCTAAAATTTAAAATCAAATACGCACCTTACTTAAATTTAGTTTACAAATTTTAACATCTTAAAATTAAGTTAATAACATCTTAAAAATTTTGTTTAAGAAGATTCAAATTTTTTAAGCTATAAAATTCTCATTTGGTGCATAGTTCATATTATGTAAGTGTTTTAGATTTGTCAAGTAAAAGTTAAGTAATAAATTTCACATTTAAAACTTTCGTATTAACGAAAATAATTGTACGAGATATATGAACTTAAGAGATATATGAAACTGATTATTTGACTGACAGGCACTATTGCCAGGTTTGACGATTTATCGTCATTTTGACGATTTTTAGTACCTAAACTACTAAATGACGATTGGACGATTTTTGCTTCCAAAATGACGATTTATTTACAAACTTTTAATATGTCAGCAAAACATGTTTATTTGCTATTATTAAAAAACCGGATCTATTTTTGGATTTTTATTATTTTGTTAAAAT
This sequence comes from Delia radicum, assembly GCA_021234595.1. NCBI lineage: Eukaryota > Metazoa > Arthropoda > Insecta > Diptera > Anthomyiidae > Delia > Delia radicum. The sequence continues at coordinate 164,989,814 of CM037852.1, forward strand.
CAAAAACTATTTTTATTGAAAGTTTAGCAAAAAAGTTATTTTATAGATTCATGTTAGGTTTATTTTAATTTATTTTCTGCACTTAATAACGGTAAAGACCACTGCAAATGCAGCTAAAAACAAATGAAATTTCACATGAAAAAAGAACGACTTACATTTTAGTAAATTCAACTAACATAGTCATTTGTTTTTTACTGTTCAAAAAATGAACTAGAATTGTATTATTTATGAGTGGTTCAGTCAGTGCAGTAAAAAATAAACAAGCATTAATTTGTTTTATTTTTTTAAATAAAAAAATAACTACTGTATAAAATGAATGTATAATCATAATACTGTGTTATTGTTATTATTATTATTATTAATTAATAATCATATAATTAGAAATTATATACTATTACCCTAACCGAGCACTAGCTACTATGGCCTTCGGCGCGTTGTAGCGAAAACAGACCAGTGCCTCTGATGGGAATCGAACCCACGACCCCCGCACAGATAAGCCAGCACGCTACCAACTAGCCTACCGGGGCGCACTCATCATAATACTGTAATTTAATGTGGTTTGTTTTTTAAATGAACTACAATTGTAGTCAAAAATTACATTTTTTCTACAGATGACTGTTTTTTTTTTCACTTAAAAATAAAGATACTGTAGTACAACTGAAACAACGACAAATATTTACAGCAGAAGTTCCCTGAGTATGTGCTTACTTTTTTCATGGTTGGCAAACACTACCTTTTCATTACAATGGCTGTTGCATGCCACGGCCAAACCAATGCCGTTATGAATGTTTTAAAGCTACGATTCCAATAGTGGCATGTGTCTTTACATGGTTTATTTCAAAATTATATCCATTAAATTTTGTTACATCAACAAAATAACGTTATAAATCGTTGTTTCGGTATTTTAGCGTTATTTTGACTTTAACTAGTTCAAGATATTTCAAAATCAAACAGCCCAGCAAAACCACACATTACCCAATCATGGGTAAAGTAATGTATCGCCATAGGGCTTCATGCATTTCTTTACACGTTCCTTCACTGATGAATTTTACAGGCGATGAGCCTCAAAGAAACTCATTACCTTGTAGGGGGTAAAGTAACTGGTTACTTATATGGTTACATGGTGGGTAAAAGTAATGTGTCTATAAATAGATTTTCATAAAAAATGCATAACAATTTTTTTTACAGATATTTTTTTTTTAATTAAATAAATAACTTTTTTTTGTTTTATTAAATAAATTACGTAGTCGTGCTGGGATTCGAACCTGGGGTCTCTGGTATTTAACAATTAGTTAGGCGAGAACTCTACGAACTGAGCTATCGATACATATAATATTTTATTGCTTAAAATGTAGATGAGTTGTTGTGCTTCGTGTTTTCGTTCGTGATATCAAAAATATACACCTTACAAAAAATCACAAAGTAATGTGTCTATAAATAGATTTTCAAAAATATATATTAATAATTACTTTGTGTTTATAACTCATGCATTATGTAATGATGATCGGTAAGTCATTATTTTATGTTTTGGAGTAATGTAAAATGTAATGAGTTCTACATATTTTATGAATTCTAATAAATTATTTCCGCTCTTGCGATAACATAACATTTTTAAAAAGCCTCCAAAAACACATTTTTTTTAATAAAATTGAATAGCGGCACTTCTTTTAAAAATTTGCATTCAAAAATTTTAAAACCTAACCTCCTGGTACGAAAATATATGATTTTGAATGCAATTTTTATAACAATTAAACAACTCCCCGTTTTTTATTCTCTAAGGATATGCTCTCATCGAATAAAAAAATCAGGCAAATTTCATAAAAGTCTGAACTAAACGGTTTAAAGTAGTTAGTTCAATTTTGAGCTGAAAGGGCCAAAATAGATAAGAAAGTACCACAGGGCCATCAAGCAGTCAAAAGTGCCACAAATGGCCCTATTGTGCCACGTTTTGCATCACTGCTTAAGATGAGTATAACTTATAAACTAAAAATAAGTTAATTTTGCATTAGCACAAGTTCAGGCGTCTTAAAATTTAAGAAAAATGAACTAGAGTTTAAGATGTTTTTACTAAAAGTGTTGTACATAAGTTTGTTTTATTAATTTCAGAAATATTTTTAACGTTTTTCAAATAAATTCGGAAATGGTGTTGTTTAATTTTACGAAATTTCGAAATTGTGCAGTTAAGGTTTTTATTCTTTGAGCAAGTGAATTTTTATATTTTTAGTTCTTAAAATCAAATTGAAAATTGTGCAACTAGGATTATTTAAGTGTTAAACTGTAAGCTGAGTTATCCAACGTGAAATGGTGTAGATAATAATGTTCGTAATACGATGTACATATGTTTATTTATATCAGTATCTGTATCCCCGATTGAAAAAATGTATATATGTCATATCATAGATATAATTATATATACAGATATAGTTATATATAATTTTATATAATTATATAAGGCAGATAAATGTATATATTTCACATAAACAAATTTTTTAATAATCAACAGCAGATATAATTATATCTAATTATATATGGTGCCATATATGATTATATATAATTATAAATAAATATATATAATTATAAATTATTTCTTCAATTTTTTTTATAAATAATGAAATTTTGAATTTGCTTAATTAAACGTTTTTTTTTTTTGTTAATTTTATAAATAAACTGGCCGTTCAAAACAAATTGTTAGTTACCCGATGAAAAAAGTTTCTATATACTCATATACAACTTGATATTCTATCTACTTATATGTGTGACAATATATTACTACATGTACATATCTTATACTTAGTTTACGCAAATTTTTTGATATGGCGTAATATATCATTGTATATCAGTGTATCTTATGTTATTTATTAGCATATCTTGTATATCTGATCATATGAAATATATATATCTATATATGACCATATTTTCTACCATATATGATTATATGTGAGTGTATATGGTCAAATTAATCAAAAATAATTCTTTTTATATATAATCACTTTTATATACAATTATATATGGCAAAACATATCATTGTATATAATAAAATTTAATGAAAAAAAAATCGATCACTTTTTATATTTTTTTAGCACAGATTATAATTAGCTGGGCAAGTTCTTTTGGCACCTAAAAGTTAAAAATGACCGACAAAATAGCACAAAAAACCGTTAAAAATAACAAAATGTGTGAAACACAAGAAGTTAACCCTAGGATGTTCAACTGGGGTTTTCGAGGCCCTTTTGATTTTGAGTAGTCGCCAAGTTTTTACCTTTGCTCTGAGCGAAGATGAAGAAGACGTTCCTTTTGAATGTGAAGATGGTGATGATGTAGATTATATCCCATCTGATGAAGCAGCTTCGGACGCTGAAGAACATTTAAACAATGATAACAATGATTGAAGTGGACAGTGACTGTGAAGAAGAGGAAGCAGCTGTTTAAGAAGAAGTGGGTGAAGTAATTTCCAATTTGCCAGCTGGCGAATTTTACGCATCCAAAGATGGTGTTGGGTGGGAGAAAAATCCACCGGTAAGATACCGTCCACATGCACACAATGTACCAGTTGTTGGAAAAAGTGGGCCTTCCTCAGTAATGCAGTCTCAATTTGCAAGTCCGAAAAACATATTCAATAAATTCATTACTCCGGGTAAATTGTGAGTGTAATTGTTCGAGAAACAAACCGTAAAGCATCAGACGTGTGACGTGTGAAAAATGTAACAAGTTCATGTGCCTTGAACATGGCTCTATGAAGAAATGTTTGTCTATGCCATGAATGCGCTGCTGCTTTCTAATTTAACTTTAAGCTCAAAAGCTATCAAAAATATCTATCTCATTGCTAATTGATAAACATTTTATAAACGATTTAATAATAAGCTAAAATTTAACTTATAATTAAAAAAAAAAAAAATATTTTTAAGGCATCATTAAGACAAACCCGCACCTCACGCCCAAGTCTGAGCCACGCATTAACAATTAGTGTGGTACAAGACTTCTACACAGTACACAATCCCAGCAATCAATTAAAAGCTTAAAAGGGGAAAAAATTGTAAGGGCCTCGGCAGGCCCAGTAGAGTCACTTACCACTGCCCAGGCAGTCAGAAATCCTAGGGTTAAATATTAAAGTTTTATTCAGTTTTCCTTTATTAAATTTCGATTGCATAGTATAATCATATGCTTTTTCAAGTTATCAAAAGAAACGATCTATTATTGCAACATAAAACAGTTAAGTTTACTGAAAAAATATTTGGAACTGCAGCATATTTGAAAGCATGTAATTCCGAAGGGGGTTAGTTTTTAATGTACGAATGAATCGTTATCATTCTTATTAAAAAATATATTTTTTTATTTTAGTAAAAATTTGTAGGCCACTATTTCGTTTGAAAACTTTTTTAAATTTTTCAATAATTGCTCTATTGTTGGCATCTTTAATATTTTCCTTAAAGCAATCTATAACATCTAAACTTTCATTTATAGAGAATCCTTTTGTTTCCAATTTGGTGATTTGGGGAAAGACATTCAAAATTAGTTTTTATATAAGCTAAATTAGATTTTATTCCAGGTTTTTGAAATATCAATGTTGCATTACGTATAGACTCTGCATCGTCGTCACTGAGCATATTTAATAAGTCACAAATTTCATTGAAATTATCACAACAATATTTTCAGCTTTAACCCAAGGTTTACTTAACCGTTACTTACTTAACCGCTGTTCGTTATAAGCGTATTCCACTCTACACTCAACAAATGTGTTGTCATATATTAGAACTTCAAAAGTAAACCGCGTTTATTTTGGAAAAACACGCTTTAACTTATGTTTTCGCATAACTTTTGTAAATAACTTTATTAGTTGAAATGCTAATAATTATTTGGCAAAGATATTTCTGTGGGAAATAAACGCGGAATTTTACAAGAAACAAATGTACAGTTGTTAATTTGCGTACCCTTAAATACGCTTTGTGTACTTAAATACCAAATACAAACCGTATTATGAATCCCCCACTATTTGAAATATAATGCAGTATATTTTATTTACAAAAATAAAAAGTTTATTGAACCTAGAAAACGTTGCAATATTATACAAAAAAAAAATTCGACTTATTTACATATACATTAGAGCGACTCACCAAAAAAAGTGCTCGATGTACCCTCCTAAAAATGAACCTTGGACTTTTTTAAGATGATATTTAAAATATTTCGGCTCCAGATTTGACTTCTCGTGAGCTGGACCATTTTGAAAATGGGTCTATTTTTGCATGCTTTGTTAATTTGAGAATCTGTTTCCTTCCTTGTCAACATATACAATATGGGTATCATATATGTATATAAATGCAATTTTGTTGTAACTCTAATATGATAGCGGATTTAGTTTCTAGATCATGTATGGATGAAAATAGGACTAAAGAGGCATATTTTTTCGCAAATTAAAAAAGAATATGCCGCCAAAAAGTCGTGGATCATTTTTTTTTTCTTCTTTCTTTAGTCCTATTTTCATCCATACATGATCTAGAAACTAAATCCGCTATCATATTAGAGTTACAACAAAATTGCATTTATATATATTCCAGAGCACCGTGTAAAATGCATCTAATTTGCAAAAATCTAAATTATTTACATACAAAGATGATGTACTTGGCAAAAGAATAATTGTATACCCATATTGCCCTATTTAAAACGAAAAGTTACCACCCCATTGCATTTTTGTCAAAACGCGAACTAGCACGAATTTCAAAAAAAGCTGAGACCCGTATTTAATTAAATCGACTAAAGATTAAAATATGTTAATTTGGCGTTTTTATTACAAACAAACCCGAACAAAAAAATTCAAAAACCGTTTTTATTTACAGAATATCCTTAAAAAAAGGACATGAATGATCGTAATTGTACAAATTGTATATACAGTTGGACGCGCCTTAAAAAACCCTTTCTTATGATACCCATATTGTATATGTTGTTAAGGAAACAGATTCTTAAATTAACAAAACATGCAAAAATGGACCCTTTTTCAAAATGGTCCAGCTCACGAGAGGTCAAAGCTAGAGCCGAAATATTTTAGATGTCATCATAAAAATACCAATGTTCATTTTGAGTGGGGTACACCTTGCACGAATTTCGCTTCCATACAACTTGAGTCGCTCTAATATACATATGTATATCACTTCGATCGTTTACCTAAGCGTTTTGACAAATTTGTCGTTAATTTTATGTGGTTGTATAATTACGACGAGACTTTGTAAACTTTTACTCTAATTTTGTAAACGATGCATCTTTTTTTTCTGCGTGTACGTAGGTGATGTTCCTGTTTAATTTGTTCTTCCTGTTTTAGAAACACAACCCTGTAATTTAAATTTTTCTGCTCAGCTTACAACTACGAAATGTCAAACAAAGCATAAACCAAACAAAAACATTGTAAACGAAATTTTTATTAGCGAATCAACTGAAAATTTTGTATTCCCTCAACAAAACAAAAGAAAAAAGTTGAAATTAATAAGAAAAGTTATAATAAATTAAAGGAAAAACAAAAGAAATTGTTTAAAAAAAAACATAAAATCCTTTATAACAACTAAATACATTCGAAGAAAATTAAGCTAAATTAACTATAAAAACTATTTTAAAATAACATGAACAAAAAACTATCATTAGATAAACAAAAATTGGATTAAACGTAGAAGAAAGAAAACATTTTAACAAAAGCTGGAAAATTTCTATTAAAAAATATAATCCTGTTAACAAAAAAACAAACAACATTTAAAATAGAAAATATTAACCGTGACCTTGACTTCTGACCAGATTTTCTACGTCTTGGTCGAAGGGGGGCTCATCAAGGATATATAATTTGCCAAGCAGTTGTTATTATTGTAAATAACACAACAGAAGCCATAAAAAAAATAGCTGAGGGGTTGTTCGGTCTACAATACAGCTAATGATAATATCATTGGACCCAACACCACTTATGTCCCTTTTCTTTGTGTCGTCTTATAATAAATCATCAAAATTGTGTTTGGTTTGCATTTGTGGACACAATCCCAATCCACTCCGGCTACTACTGTCGCCCGTACACGTAGCTGGTTTGGATTTGGATTTACTTCAGAACAATTACTAACATTGACGCAGCACTTGCAGCGACTGTGTCAAACACACAAATCCCAAAAAATGTCTTCTTCCGATTCGACAGCATCCATGAGGGATGTTGATTCAGCAGCTGTACCAGTAGATGCCATGGTTAATTTTAATCGAGCACGTGGAGAGCTAGAAAATTGTCTAGAATCAGATGATGATGAAACTGAAGTGGCTGGTGCTATGATTGATGTTGAGGGCTTTTGTTATGCCGACTATCGTATTGAACAATATGCCCACAGTGTATTGGATTTTAGTTCACAATATGGCATCGATTTAAGTATATCTTATACGGCACCCAATATTACGGGAAGACCATCAAAATACCCAGAATATGGTGATTTTCCACAAACATTTGCTATGGTTTGTTAAAAATAGTTAGGATTTAATTAAAATTTTTTTTTTTAACATTTGTAACTATTTTCTTTTCAGCGAACCTATGGCGAATGGTGGGATAGAGCTCCCTCACGTTTACGTGAAATAGCTCCACAAAATTTACCCAAAATACCCGCCGAGGATTTTATTGTTTTATATTTTGAAGACTATGTCATACCCGATGAAATTGCCATTTTTGAAACATTTAATCCCGGTGGTATTGTACGCATTTGGGCGTATACTATAGCCAAGACTTGGATTTGTTTATGGGAAGATACAGAGTTTTATACAAGACCACCGTGTGTGACAAATAGAGCCAGACGTTTTACACCACCTTTAAAACGTATACAATTACCCACAAAGTAAGTACTAGAGCATTAAAACTTACAATTCCTTATAGGTATCTTAACTCTGTCTTAACATTCAATTCATTAAAAAATGTATTCTGAAATATTTATCCTTTTAAAGCATTAGATTCGATTAGTATTTTAAATTTTATAAAATGCATCCCAGCCAACAAACTGGCTCAATAAATAATAAATAAATAGGATGAAAATATTACTAAAAAAAAATAAAGTTTTTATGTAAAAGAGGTTCACCTAAAAGAGACTTTTTCGGCTCAAAAATGGCTAAACAAAAATGAGTGGCCCTCAATAAAGTCGGATTTTTATAGAAGCGACGTTGCAAAAATCATAAATTTTGATATAATAAAGATATTTTCAAAAGTTAAAAAGCTTTTAAAATTTATCTTCAAAAAAGCTTCAAAATTAGTGCTAACACGATGTGTTAGGCCCAAAATGGGCTTCAAGTTCTTCCGCCAAAATTCAATATTGAAAAAAAAAGTTATATAAGCCATATCGAATTAAATGCAGTTATATCCGAAAAATGGTTATATATAATTTTATTTGAATCGACTATAATTTAACTATGAATCGACTTACAAACGAACAACGCTTGCAGATTATTGAATTTTATTATCAAAATCCATGCTCGGTTAAGAGAGTGCATCGTTATGGTCAATTTATGCGACCTTCTGAGGCGGCTATTCGGAATTTTCTGACTAAATTTAGCACCAATTTACATTATTGGACATTAAACCACACGCATATGTAGAGTGCGGACGGAGAAAAATATCGTAGCTGTATCCGCCAGTGTTGTTGATGACCGTGAATTATGGATTCGGCGCCGTTCGCCGCAATTGGGCCTCTGTTACTACACTACGTGGAAAATTTTGCGGAAGGATTTGGGTGTAAAACCTTTTAAAATACAGCTGGTGCAAGAATTGAAGCCACACGACCTACCACAACGTCTAACTTTTGGTGAATGGGCGCTGGCAAAGTTGGATAAGATCCACTTTTTTTATCGGAAAATTGTGTTCAGCGACGAAGCTCATTTCTGTTTAATTGAATACGTGAACAAGCAAAATTGCAGTATTTGGTGTGAAGAACAGCCAGAAACATTGCAAGAACTGCCAATGCATCCCGAAAAATGCCACCGGCATATAGTCCACACCAAACAGTGGGTCCACACTTTTTTAAACACGACGAAGGCAGGAACGTTACTGTGAATGGTGAGCGCTACCGTGCGATGATTACAATTTTTTTCCACAAATGGAAGAGTTAGACTTGAGTGCCATGTGGTTTCAAGCAAGACGGTGCCACATGTCACACAACAAGCAAACAATGGCACAATTGAGAGGCGAGTTCGGTGAACAGTTTATTTCACATTTGGGGCCGGTCAATTGGACGCCTAGATCGTGCGATTTAACGCCTTTAGACTATTTTTTGTCGGGCTATGTTAAGGCTCATGTCTATAGAGACAAGCCCCCAGCGGTTGACGCACTGGAAGCCAATATTGAAGAATTTATTCGTAAGATACTGTTTTAGAGAGTATGCCAAAATTGGACCCAGCGTATGAACCATTTGAGGCGTAACCGCGGTCAACATTTACATAAAATCATCTTTGAACATTGAATTATATAGATCGTTCTATCGACTCAAATAAAGATTTCATACATTTCTCTAAATTGTATGTGTTTTTTTTTTCAAATCAAATCCGAAAGCTCTTAAAAAATCACTCTTTACATCCCAGCAAAAATAAAACGAATGCATTCTTCAAGAATGTATTTTTAGCGCATGTAAAAGAAGCAGTATGTGCAGCTTTTCCACTTCCAAATATTGATTACAAATAAATTCCAAAATTCCTTTAATTTAATGAAAGTATTCATTAAGTCCATTTCCAGTGTAACTTTATTGATTTTTTTAAGTTCCTTAAAATGTATTTTTTTGTTATTTTTTATGTTTAATGGATAAAAAGAAAAAACAGATCCAAACACATGATATTATATCTGCCAACATAAATAAAAAATGATTAGAATCAAGATTTGTTTAAAAGAAATAACACGGCTTGACATCAAAAAACGAATAATGTTCTGACCATCAGCTCTATATATTTCGGGCATGCTGATTTCAATGGCGTACTTTATTTTTGCATCTATGAAATAGTTTTTTACGCAAAATGACTTTAAATTTTGACGCATCTTCGTGCTGTTTTTTATTCACAAACATTTGCAAATGCAATAAATCAGACTTCTTTGGGTTGAAATCTAACTACAAACCAGTTTTAATATTTATGGTACATATTTTATTCCCAAAAATTAAAATTAAACTCGCTGTTAAGCTTTTTCGAAAATATTTTCTGTTTTCGTGAATTCTATCTCTAAGTAATTAATCGAACTAATTAAATGTTCACACAGTGAAAAGAGTCATTTAAGAGGAGTTTTTTATCAAAGAGTTTTTTATGCAAAATTCGTGATTTGTCCAAAATTGTACATTGCACCCTAGCTTTCCAGGTGACCCCAATGTTCATCATTTAGTATGATATGTAAATACATTTCAAAAGTATGTTTCAAAATTTTCAGATAAAAATGTTAATATTCGAAAAAGTTTTCTTAACAAACCCTCCGTTTTGGGTACATATTTGTCACAAAACTAGGGTTTTTGTTAGAAAAAGTGTCTAAATATAAACATTTTTGGCTAATTTTTTTCACATACACTTTTCAAAGTTGGACTCTGGGTAAAGCTATGATGCCATATAAAATGTTTAACTAATCGCGCTTTTTGCATGTGAGGCACCATATTAATCTAATTGAAGGGCTTATTTTAAAAACTCGATAAGCCACATTTATTGTTTTATAGATTTTCGTTGTTTTCTAGACATTCATTGATTAATACATAATAGAAGTCTTGCTTAAACACTTACTGCAAGTACCTAGAGTATAAACGACCTGCAAAAGTTATATTTTTGCTATCTTTTTAACCTTTAAAAGGAAAAAACAAACTAAAAACAAAATGAGGCTTATCAAGTTTATACAATAAGTGCTTCAATTGGTTTTTGATGAAACAACAACCTCTTCCTAATAGGCTCTTTCTACTGCATGACCATTTGCAAAGGTCAGCGGATAAAATTCGCTTGAACCGATAAAATCGCGTAATCCGTAAAAATTAGGGGAAATAAGAAAAACCACTAAATAGCGGATTTAATTTAATCTACAGTTTTGTAAATCAAACATGTACCTCAAATAAGATTACAATGGTTGTCTTTATATTTAAACAGAAAGGAGCCAGGTTGTTTGCATTTTAAAAACGTTATATTGTACTTTACATGCTACAAACTTTAAAGTCATTTTGTGTAAAAACTTTACAATAGATCGAAAAATAAAGTACCTACACCACTGATATCGCCGTGCCTGAAATATATAGAATTGGTAGTCATGACATTATTAATTTTTAAAAGTTATGATTATGTCTCCTGTGTAATTTATTTAAAACTTTAAATCTCTTTTTATAAAAAAAAAAATGAATTTGAATTCCTTAATTTTCAATTTGTTACTTAACAATCTAAACTGGCAAACGATGTTTTGCAACGAAATTCTTACCATGTGCTCCACTCGAAAAACAAATAATAAGTTCTTCAACAAAATTGTTTATCGTTGCCTCATTTAGGCGATATGAGCCAAAATATTTTGAAACTAATGCATATCAAAGAGTAGGCGAAAAAGTATTGAAACTTCAATTTATATTGTTCAACCTTCAACGCTTTGCTATTAATACTTAATGTCTTCCTTCTGCCAAATTTCATAAAATCCGTCTATTAGTTTATAAGTTAAGATGATGTCCTTTAGAGGAATCCTTATAAGATCCTGTGAGTACATGGATCAAAGTAAGGACTTATTATTAAAGATAAAGCTTACTTATATTTTATTATACATAAATAGTTTTTAGTCAAGTTAGATTGGTTTTTTAGATTTTTGAAAAACTATTTTTTTTTTAAATACAGTGCAAGCTCGGTATTCGCGACTACCCATTATCGCGACGACCGGTTATCGCGACGGCTTAATTTTTAACATTCCAGGTTCTATAATCGCTACAGTTTAACGAAAAACGGGTTCCATTTTCGCGACTTTTATCTGTTTTTTTAAATTTGATTACAATGTCTATAACCAAAAAAGGGAAATCCCCGTCTTTGGTATATTTACCTTTTTGGATGGTTTTTGATCTTCAATTTTGTCCGTTTTATTCGTGTCATTTGTTCTGTAAATACATCTCTTAATATGGGAAAAGTTCAACATATTTTAAAGCCAACGATTTCTTAAAATTAGAGATTTTTAAAAAATTTAAAAGTCTTCGGTTTAACTCATTATAAAGCAAGAAAATTCAGTAAAAAAGATCGTACGTACAACAGAAAGTGGCCCTGGCAAACGTTGCACCTTAAAGAAAGTAAAAGCAAAGGGGGAAAAATATTCCAATATCAGCAGAGATTTTTCGATCAAAAGCCAGTCATTTGTATTCCAAAATTTATCAAACCAATTCAGGGTTCAATGCCAGTGAAGGATGGTGTTGAAGAAATTTAAGCGTCGACATGGAATAGATTTTTAAAAATTACGGGCGAGAAATTGTCTTCGAAACCTCATCTTATCGATCCATTTGTGAAAAGGTTTTAAGGATTACGTTGATGAATACGGTCTTCACTAAATCTACAATGCCGACGAATCCGGTTTATATTATAACATCACATTCTTTGCACATGTAATGAGAAAACGGCTCCGGAAGAAAAATATGTAAAGATCGAATAACTTTTTTGCCCTGTTCAAATGCGAATGGTACAGACAAACTAAAATTGTTGGCTGTTGGAAATCGAAAAACCAACGCGCTTTTAAATGCTTTTTCAATAATCCTGTAATGTACAAGTCCAGTAATAACGCCTGGATGACATCATTTCTATTCAAGGACTGGTTCCATCACGAATTTGTTCCCCACGTAAGTTAATTTTTACCAATTAGTAAAAGTAAGTTGTTCATAAGTAAAAGTTTTTAGGCCCGACATTTTGGCTTCAAAAGGTCTACGTGATTCGGCAGTTATTAAAAAAAAAAAATTTGCCAAAAAAGCAACTCAAAATCTCCAATTTCTTTAAAAAATGTTTTTAAATGTAAATATATCAATAAAAACAATTCTAATTTTAAAAATTACATACCAATTTTTCAATAAAATTTTTGGTTTCTGTTTGGGTCTGGTTTTTAATTAGTCGCGAAAATCGAGCCTTGCACTGTAATTAGTTTTTTACGAAATTTTGATTTTGAAGCTTGCAAACCGTGGACGGCACAAGAAAAATTTCTTCGCAAAAATATTTAGTAAATTTAGTTTTCTATCGGAATACAATTAATTTCTAAGTAGAAAACGCTCATTTGACGCATTTGTGGTAAATTTTATGAAGACTGCACTGAGACAGCCTTACCGTTAGAGGGTTAAGCATTACAATTCATATATTACAGCTGTACTTTATAGTAGTACTTTCATCAACAAAGGAAACTTTGTAATTTTACAAAAAAATTATATATCTAATTTATGCTTGGACTGGCGGTTGTTTATACATTAGGCCGTGTCGATTTGTATGGAGGCAAAAAAATCGCTCAACGTTCAAGGAAAATCGTATTCTAGGGATCAAAATAAGAAACTTTGCCAAAGGAACCATACCTCTTAAACGAATTCTGATGTCCCGACTTTTGACCCGTAGTTTAAATTTTTGAAAAATCCCACTTTGACCCATTTAGAGTGCCCCAATCGAATCCAACCCAATCGAATATAATTTATACATTAATCTGCTAGAGCATCTTCAGGAGAAGACGAAATAGAGACCCTAATCTTGGAAAGACTCCTCCTACTTTCTGAAATATCTCTATCCCGAGATTTTGCACATTTTGCTATAAAAACACGACTAAAAGGCCCTCTTTCAACTTAAATTTTAACCCCTTAACAGTCATCTAGAATGTTGTTTTATGCATTAATCTGCTAGCGTGTCCTCCGGAGAAGAAGTAGCTCCCATAATCTTTTAGAGATTTCCTCCTACTTTCTGAAATATCAAAGTTTGCTTTTTCAAAATTTTACCCTACGGGTCAAAAATCGGGACATCAAAATTCGTTTTAGAGGTATGGTTCCTTCGGCAAAGTTTCTTATTTTGATCCCTACAATACGATTTCCTTGAACGTTGAGCGATTTTTAAATCGACCCGCCCTATTATACATACTTGACTTATATAATTTCTATCAACTTTATATAAAAAAAAAAATAATTACAAAGTTGACTTCAGTATTCTTACACTAGTTTATTTTTTTGTGTGTAGGCGAATACGAAAATACTAAATGATTGTGAAATTTGTAGTTCTACCCTGTAATAAAATTTTTATATTTGAATCATACACTCTTTTTAAGATTTTTTTTTGGTATCAAAATTAAAGAAAAAATTCCTATATCAGTATTTTTTTCTCAAATAAATATATTTTATTAAAAATTATCCGTGTTAAAAATTCGATGTATTATATTAGAAAAATCTAGCAAAACAATGTATTTAACCACTAAAAAACGTTTGCAACAACATATAGAAAATAAGGAGAAAATTCTTAAACAAATATTAGAGGATATTGAACGATACTCTTTCAAAATACCTCTTTCAGTTCGTAAACGTATCAAGGGAACTAAAAGCATTGAACGTATTAAAAACCAATTTAATAATCCAAAACTTATGCTGAAAAAGAATTATTTGCAGATGAAAATTTTCGCAAAAAATTTTATGAATTTCTATTACAAATTGTAAAAGCTAGATATCTTGAAAAACACCAAAACAGAAGAAAATTTTCAAAAAACATTTCCGCTAATCAGACATACAAAATTTAGGAACTATAATGAAAATATTGCGCCAAAGCGGATAAGTTTTGAAAATCACAAAAAATTCAAGATATAAACCACATTCTAAACCAAGTGTAAATTATCAAAAGAAAATCATACAGCATATTCCGATGCCACACCAAAAAAAAATTTAAAAATAAAGTGATTAGAAATGGACTTGTAAGCACAACAAAATCGGCAGCATTAGTTAGAAATACTAAAGAATTTGAGAATAAAAAAATTTATGATTTCCAAAATTCTACAAAAAACTTATTCTCCACAATAAACTATAAAAATCTCTCAAAATTAAAAATTAATATTGAACCAAAAGAAGTTAATAAAATCAAAGAATGGCATTGTATGGACCAATATCGGATTCAACCTACTAGACCAATATTAACTTCTCAATTATGCCATGATTATAAAACTGTATTACAATATTGTCATCCAATTGACAATCTATTGTATCATCAATATTTATCGGCTACAGAACGAGTTCAAAGGCGTACCAAAACCATAATTTGGATTTATCTACTGAAATTCACAATGCTGTGATGTTGGGTCATTCAAAAAATTCTTTATATAGTAAACAAATGGAAAATGTTATACGTAACTTGGGAAGATTCACAAACCCAATTGAAGGATGGAATTTAAAAAAAAAACGTGTACAATGTTTTGTGTTATATTTCTAAAACTTGACAATGTTATTATATTTTTTATATTTTTTTTGTCATAAAAAATTATAATTTTTATCTCAATATAACAGGAATTAGTAAATTCATTTAAGGCTTAATATGTTCTTGTTTTTAAGAACATTTACTTATGGAAAAACATTTTGATTCTAAATATGTTGCCAATGAAAATCAAATCTTCCCCAAAAACTATTTTAGGGCAATAAATTATGGGAGCTTAATATAATGAGAACTTCAACTAATAAAGTTTATTCACAAAAGTTATGCGTAAACTAATAACATTTTACCAAGTTTTTACTTGCAACTTCTTAATTATCGAATAATTTATGTGAAAAAAAAGTTATTAGTTAAAATGCTTGTAGTTACTTGGCAACGATACTTTTGTGTGTAGGATGAATATAAAAATTAATTTTTCATTATAAAACTAACCTTAATATTTTATTTTGTAAAATTTACTGCTGCGAAATTTTTCCTTATATGCATCTGTTTTTTAGCTTCCTTTTTTACTAAAGACAAAAGAGAAATAGTAGAATCTAATGAAAATGACAGTTAAAGCAATAATTCCGTTAAAATAACTAAAAATGTAGTTGTTTCTAACTGTTGAAAAACACTAACAAATGTATTAAAAACAACTAACTATGTCGTACAACAACTGACAATTTTTTACTACAAAATTTTAAAACAACTGTAAAATTTGGTTAAAACTACTTTTCGATATTTTTATTAATCAAAAAATATTTTTTTCCTTTCAATTGCAATAAAAATTTGTATTTCATATATTATACACTTAAAATGCACAGTCAAAACTCCAAACCGTACTGCAGCTATGACGTTTTACAAACTCGATATAATTTTCTATTTTTAAATAACTAGCAAAATTAACTGCTTACAGCCAAATAACTGTTTTGGTAGTTGTTTACTAACATACTAAATTAAGTGCTTCAAACAACTGTTAATACAATAGTTTTCTTCAGTTGTTTTTTAAATAACCGTCAAAATAAATGTTTTGTAATTTTAAATAGAAAAACAACTGTAATTACAGTTAAAAACAATTACTACACAAACAACTATCATGTGATAACTATAATCTTTTTTTGAATGCATCTATAAAAATCGCAATACTCGAATTAAACAGCAATTTTCTGAATTAACTCAAGCTCTCATATGAAAAGGCTTCTATTTTTGAAGTCATATAATTTTACTTTACGAGTTTTATAAAACTCCGTTTTGTTATAAAATATGGCAGAAATTAGCCGCATTTGAACGTCCTCAAAGCATCACCTAATTGAGATGAACAAAGTTATGGTTATGGACGATAATCGCATGTAATGTAATCAAATGTAAAGTGCACTTAGAAAATTCGGACCGTAACTATATGTCAGTCATTCATGTAGTCAACAGCAAAGTTATTTTTAACTGTAATTGTAGTTATTTTGCTATGGGATATGTAAAATATCTATTTTCGACAGTCATTCAAAAAAGTAACTAAACAAAAATACCTTACCAACAGTTGTTTTGCGTAATTATTTTGGCAATTTCGGAAAAAGCTGCAAAAAATTATGAAATGCACGTTTAAGTAAGTTTTTAATAATTTTATGCTTATATTTCTATTACTTGCTTCTGCTTAATAGTAAAAATTAAAGAATAGTAAAAAAAATTAAAGTATATACTCGTATTAATAGCGTTTCTTCGAGAATATCATTCTTGTTGAGAAGGTTTTACTCTCTTGATATATATCTGCCTCTTTCAATTAGGATGCGTGTTGATAATACCTTGTTAATGCCTCATATATTATAATATTATAATATAATTATTATAATATAATTATTATAATATAATTATATTGCATTGAGGTATTTTCTGGTACCACAGATGGTGAATTTAGTAGATTTACTAGGATTTTCAATCAAATTATTAGATATGTGTTTTGGCCTAAGACTTCGGTTCCATGTCACCCCGTATGTGGTCCAATTTCTTGGGTGCTCTTTTAATAATTATATAGGAATGAGGTTGCTGATATTCTTCTACAAGGCGATTTCAAATGGCTTTCCAGACTATATAGTTAACAATTATATTTTATCCCATTCGGAAAGAAACCCCTAAATGGTATATCCAATCATTTCAGATTAGGCTTTCCAGAATATGGAATGATTTACATATACACCTGAGAAGTTTTAGTTTTTTACCCCAGGTCTTTAGGCACAAGCTAAAGGATTATGTGGCTGCTCATGATTTGTAATTTCTTGTGTTCGCTATCTTTTTATCTCTCAACTTTTTATTTATTTTTTATTAAAATGTAATTTTTTAATTAAAAAGAAATGTTTTTATTGTTATTTATGATATTTTTTTTATATAGAAAATGTTATTAATTAGCTTTTGTTATAAAGTAGCTTTTAATAATCATATATGGCCCTAAGGGTTTTGGTTATTTAAATTGGAGAGAATAAATTCTATATTTATTACATAAAAAATAAAATAAACGATAATGCAGAGAGAGTCTAGTTTTGCAATATATTAAATGCCCTTTCCATAAATAAAAATACTTTTTCGCCTCCTCGAATCCACTTTATACGGTTAATACAACAATAATTTTTTATTTTTTTTATTAATTAATAATCATATAATTACAAATTATATACTATTACCCTAACCGAGCACTAGCTACTATTGCCTTCGGCGCGTTGTAGCGAAAACAGACCAGTTGCTCTGGTGGGAATCGAACCCACGACCCCCGCACTGATAAGCTAGCACGCTATACTAACTAGCCTACCGGGGCGCACCACAACAATAATTATTATAAGTTGTAATATTTTGTAAGTTGTTTTTTATTGTTTTGACAAACATAGTTTAATGTGGACAAAATAGTTCCTTTTAAAATGTCAACGGAATGAGATCCCTACTACAAATATATCATAGGAAGGAAGGAAGCATTCCAGATATGAATCTTTGGAGCATACATCACACAACAGCTCTCCAAGCGTCTTTTTTTATACTACAGTGCTTACAAGGAAAGTCTGTTGGTTGATGTCGATGAAATTCTAATATAAGTTATAGGAGGCGAAAGTAATAAAAAAAATCGCATATTTGGGGGTAAAAATGGGGTTCCAAAGTGGTTCGAAACTTTTTGTTTTGAAACGTTTCCCTTTTTTTTGTATACCAATGAAAAGGCCATTCAAATGCCTTTCATTTGATACCAAATTTGTAAATTGTTTCTTTGAAGAACCTTGAAAAGCAAATAACAGAATATTGGGTATTTTTTAACCCAAATTTTAATCCTGAAACGTGAAATTGGGCAGCTAAAAAGGTACTCATTCTTATTGATTTTTTCCCCTTTATCACATATCAAATTTTATGACAATCAGAGGGAACCCATCGGCCGGTCCTTCGTTGTTAGTCACAGTTGACCTCTGAATCAATCCAGTATGCTTTGTCCCATTTTCGTGACCTTCCCACTGAGTCAACACCTCAGTTCTTCATGCCTGTTACAACAAATTCTTCAAGATACTACTATCCTGTAAATCCGGAAACAATGTTTTCAAGCCAACGTGGGCACAGAAGAAAGAGACAATTAGATTAACACACAAGGAAGTTAGGGACCCTGTTTTCGGATACTAAAGAATGGCCCAGTTATAATCTGGACGCATTCATAACGTGGTTACAGCGCCCCCAGTGTATGAAATTTTAAACCATTTACATATGTTGTTGACAAGACATATACTGTTATTTGACATAATTTTCATAATTATTCTTAGCGTATTGAATCAGTGTCCAGACTCAGTCCGATTGAGGTTGTTCGATTTTTTACGTTTCCTATCACTAGCGAGCTATAACACTACTATTTAGTGTAATAGCTTCGTTCCACTTACGTTACCGCGGAAACCACGTACGTTTACCATAAAGCGTTTCAATTGACAAATTTGTATTGGATTAACTTCTGGTATATAGGTGCTTGCGATTCC
>CM037852.1:165009259-165031039 GCA_021234595.1 Delia radicum
TTCAAATCAAGCGGTTTGGGCTGAGTGAATAAGCGAACATTTGTTTTTGTGCCATATTTTATCAAGTTTTATTTGAAATTCCTAAAGGTATATTTTAAGTGATTTAGACCAAAGATTATTGGCTAATTCACTTGAAATTTCAGATTTTTAGCCGAAGGGGTTTAAGCAGGACGATAAGGGGAATACTTTTTATTTTTTTGTGTCATATACTAACAATTTCCTAAAATCGTGATTAGATGTATATGATGGAGAAGGAACCTCAATGACAAATTTCAAATTCCAAGCTCCAGCGGTTTAGGCAGCGTAAATAAGCGGTACTAATTCCCTTTTGAATACCGTTTTTACTATGTTTTAGTGTAAAGGGTCCGCCAAATAACTTTTTTTTTTTGAACTCCTGAACCAATTGGACTTTGTATGGCGTCATACCAAGGTCTTTATGCAAAATTTGGCTTTGGTTTATCGATGAGGATGCCAGTTTCTTTCACTTTTTTCACAAGATAACGAACATACGGACCATATTCGTTTAGCGGAAGGATAAAACTAATTATCTGTCAAATCAGACATGAGCTAAGTGTTACCATTCACGAAATAAGCACTAGTTGGGGGAAAAAAAACGTTAGATGGCGGACCCTTTATATTTTAGAAATTATCTTTTCAGTAAGACCATATACCAATGAGCACATAAGTTATGGTAACGGGCAGGCCCACTAGGTTGTTATCATAGATAACACCTTGCTTTGGCTTAAAGTTTAAAATGTAATTTTTATTGGACAACGGAATAAAGTATTAATTTTTCACTTTACATCCTTCCATAAATGTTTTACTCAGCGAAGCCGGCTTTGGACATACCACAGAATAGAAAAATAATAAACATTGCCGCAGTCCGTCTACGCAGAAATACTGTAATATTCACACAATATTCTTTTGAAAAACGATCTTATAATTATGTAAGACATAGCTCCCATTTTGATTTGAGGGTTAAGATAGAAATATTTTCATTCGTAGTCCCCAAATTTGAAATGGGGATAATGCCATTCCATACCCACCTAAATGTTTAGATACCAACACTAATACATTGTGTTTTATTTTCCTTAAAAGATTGAATTCTTATCCAAAACCAATTACATTTTAAACTTGAAGGCAAAACAATGTCGTCCCCACGCTAACAATGCAGCGGGCATACTCCCTATTAGCACTAAAAATATATATTAATCCGCTATGGTTCGGACTATAATGTGTATGTATCACTACGTCATGGGGATGAGCCCTCTCGGTCGGTTAGGGTGGGTATAATATCTGTATAATATTCCACATGTTGGTCATTATATAAAAAAAAAACTCCTTAAATACTCACAAAACTAACAATGAATAAAAGTTTTTAGGCAGAACTACACGCAGGAAATAGAGAATCGTTTTATAATAGTTTAAGAGCATCATGTTATGACTACAATAAAAAAAATTTTTAGGCAGAACTACACGCAGGAAATAGAGCATCGTTTTATAATAGTTTAAGAGCATCATGTTATGACTACAATTCGTAGCATTCATATTATGATCCTAAATGACAATCATCTTCAATCATACTTTTTCTCTGCGTGTAGGTGCACTCCGGGCAAGCCCGGCTTTAGCCGGCTTGTGTATTATAAATAAGTAATTGTATTTTTAAGTCAACTTTATATGCGTGTCTACAACTGTACATGTTGTTCTATTTTAATAAAGCAAAAAAAAGATGTAATTGGCACTACTGAAATAAAAATTCAATTGTATAAAAAACAGCTATTTACTATGTTGCTGTCGTTTCCAAAATAATAAGTTGCTGACCACACGGCGACGATTGCAGTGACCGATATTTGTAGTCGTGTAGCTCTGTAGCCTCCTGTGGTCTATGTGTTTATAGCATAAACCGTTAATGGCAATAAGTCAAATGATTTAAACCTTCGAGCTGAGCTGACGTTCAATAAATACAAGAAACGGAAGCTTCAGACAACGAAAAGAAAAAATCGGGCGACAGATGACGTTACGGTGGTGGTTATACATGTTTAATAAAATAACAAAAATAAATTACATATTTGCTGCTTGATTTTTAATCTAGTCATAAAACAATAAGAAAAAAAAAATTATAAAATACAAAGAAAAATCTCAACAACAACAAATAAAAGTGAATTTTAGAAAAACGAGCTTTAATTTAGAGTGTTCACAAGTGTGCTCTTTTTGCGTGTGTTTATGTTAAACGTGTCAAAGTAGTGTTTTTTTTTTTTTTTGTTGAATAAAACTTTGAAAAATTAACACAAAATGAAAATGTTTGGTGCTTTATGGTCCTGTCTGCGATTTACTGTATTAATTTTTATATTAGTTGGTACTCCCACAGCATCATCATTAGGCTTAATCAAAGATGCTTTAGAAGTATTTCATGTAGTTAAAGAAGTTACAACCGCAGTTCTAAAAGCCTGGGATCTGGTTCAAACTTCCCCATTGGGTTCGAACATTACGTTTCCTTTAATGCGGGAAAATCAAAATAAAGTTTTATCTCGTCTAAAAGGAAGTTAGTAAACAAATTACAAGGGCCGAGGATCAGGTTAGTAGTGGAAGAATAATGCATTTTATATTTAGACTAATCGTATGTTTTATTTCCATTTCTAGCATTCTGAACAAATTGCTTTAGCCATTCAATCGGTTAATAATTTCATTGAGGGCAATTTGCAATTGTTATCGCAACGCAATGATATCACCGATACTATGCATCGGATATCTTCACGTTTTTCAACAAATGCAACAATATGAACTCCATCAGGATAAATTGGAGACTTCGACATTGTTGACATTTGCTGAATGGACCGTTTTCACCAAATGCTCATTCGGTCCATCACTTGATGGATCGTTTGCATTTGATTATGTTTGGTAACGAAGATAAAGAAAACAAATCAGGCTCAAATATGCTTGACATGTTGGCTTTAAGTTATAAGGTAATATATGCATGATGCACGTGTATTTCTTTTCAGGTTATGTTTTAGTTCTTTGGAAATCAGGTTATAAAAACTAGTCCGCTCAAATTTCAAAAAATTTCAAATTTGTGGGAAATAAGTAAGAACAAACTGCTGCATATTTAGTTCAGTTTTCAGTTTTAAAAAAAATACTCTTTACTTTTTAAAGCAAGGTCTGCTAACTGATCTAAAAGTATGCTCAATTTAAAAAACTGTCGGTAGTTCTTTTAATGCATGTTTTACTAATGATTATGGTAATTATCTAGCGTTGTCAGACGACTCGTTTTTTTTGCTATCAATTCCCGTGTCCCACACAGGACAACATATGCCCACATGTTAAAAAATTTCTGAAATTTTGTTAAACATTAATACCTCTTCTAGTAAATACCTTTAAAATTTAATATAATTCTTTTTATAATCAATTATTTTGATATATTTTTTTTCTACATGATAGTAATGAATTTTTTGCCTAAAAGCAAACATGTCCATTGAAACTTTTCATTAAACGAATGCAAGGTTTCATAATATGTTATGAAAAAATATTTTATTTATTAAAATTTTCATTAAATTTATGAAGAAGTTTCATTAAATGACTAGTTTCATAAAAAGAATGACATTTTTCATTAATGTTAAGACAATTTGCGTTCACTTAGTGAAGAAAAGTGTCATTAGTTCACTGAAATTTATCATTATTCTTCGCCCACTAAATTTCTCTCTGTGTAAAGTTTTCGTATACAGATTGAACAAAAAGGTATGCTAAAAAATAAATTCTACTTTATGAAAATTATAGAAATCGGCCTTTATAACTTGCAGTTGTAGTTCAAATATTGGTTCATCCGACTTCATTCTTTTAAAATTATAAAAAATTATTGTTCTTAAATTAAAAAAAAACAAAAACTAGATTATAAATTGTTATCTATATTTTGTTTTTGGTTTTAAATTTTATTAGACTAGATTTATTGGACACGTGTTTTAAATA
Organism: Delia radicum; assembly: GCA_021234595.1. NCBI lineage: Eukaryota > Metazoa > Arthropoda > Insecta > Diptera > Anthomyiidae > Delia > Delia radicum. The sequence goes on from CM037852.1 coordinate 165,013,220, forward strand.
ATTTTATTTTTACATCTCTTGGGCTTCTGTGGCCTATTTTTATATTAAAAACACTAATCAAATCCTTATAATTTTCATGTTAAATTAATACATTTTTAAGAATCGATTAAAGTTTTTTAAGTAAATCAAATATACAATAAAATATTGTTTTCTGTGAGAATTTAGGTGTGTGCCCTTTAGAAACCCCGTTCAAAAAACAAACTTTGATTATCAGACTAGTATACATATATTTTTTTAATTAAATTAACTCATTATGATCCGTTTTCAACCCATTACATACTTTTAAACAGATATTTTTTAGTGATTTAAAACCCCATAAAATAATTTAATGTCTTTTCTACAATTCGTTAAAAATTTTAAATAACTATTCTTTTGAATAAATTGACAATACTAGATAAATTAGCTAAGAATTTAGCTAAATCAAGAGAATTTTTGCTAAAATTTAGCTTAAAATTCGAATTTTTGGATTCACCGGAGTTGACCAGAAGCAGGCACATATTTATTACCTGGAGTATAGGTGGTTAATAAAACATAGTTACAGAGTAACGATCTTTTCGTAAATTTGGCTCTATGTCGCTTATTTTTCAAAGATATAGCCTATTTTATGAATATAAAATGAAAATTAGAAGAAAAGAACGCCATCCACATGTGAGACCCAAACATTTTTGTTTGGAAACAATTGTGGTTTAATTTAACTGCAAATTTGGAAATTTGATAATCACGAATTACTTAATCTTAGGTTGGCAAATAAGTTTAAGTACAGCTGAAATTTGCAGGGACCGTAATTAATGATTATTGTTCGGTTTTTTAAATCAAAAAATCAATCACTTAGAACAGACATAAAAAAAAAAAATTATGCACCATTATTATTATTTTTTGACAATCTTTGCATATCCGTCATGATTTTTAAAATTTTGATTTTTAAAGTTTTCTTCAATGGTAATGATTATTTTTGAGTAATAATAAAAAAAATCAGCCATAATCATTATTTTTGAGCAAAAAAAAAAATAAAACTCAAAAATAATCATTATTTGTAATTTTTTATTTTTTTCGCTCAAAATAAAACTCACTTTCATTGCCCAACTCGTGGTACTATGCCAAAAAAGACTATGAAGAATAGTAAAGCTAGTATGTAAACCCAATTTAAAAAAAAAATAAAAAAATCAATGTCACGAAGACTGCAAGCTGTTATAATACAATTTGAAAGCAAACTAATTCTAAATTTTTTTCATATCGTTTTTAATTTTACGAATATTTAGTCTTTCTATAGATTGTTGTTTAAATTGGGTACGAGTAAAGTACTATTACTAACTCGGTCAGTTATAAGGAATATTCCAAAGTGAGCACAATGCTTGATGTTGCAACTCGTTGCAATTCAACATATCATATTTTCGAGGATTTTTGTGAAAGGCCCCTTAAAAATTCTATGAAAGTGAGTTTTATTTTGAGGGAAAAAAATAAAAATCACATATAATGATTATTTTTGAGTTGTATTTTTTTTTGCTCAAAATATTGATTATGGCCGATTTTTATTAATATTTCTCAAAAATAATCATTACCATTGAAGAAAATCCTTAAAACTCGTAATATAATTATTATTGTGTAATTTTTATTATAAAACTCATAATGATTACGGTCCCTGGAAATTTGTTCTTGTGGTAAAATGGGATAATTCATAAATTTAGCTAAATAACTGATTTAAACGATAACAACAGCAAAAATTAGTTCAACTAAATTCTCGAGTAAAAACGTGCATATACAATCATAACTAGTATAATATAATATTATAAAAAACATATATATCGCATTATAAAACTTAATATGGATATATGTGAGGGCGCCTATGACCATATATAATTTGATATTTGTGATATGGCCCCATGCATATTAATATCTAAATAAAATATCGATTGATATTACCGTAGATATGGCATATATTGCTACATATGGTATATATTAATTAGCATAATTTCATACATAATTTTATATCGCTTAATACAATGCTAAGTAGTGTTAAATTTTGTAAAAATTTAAAGTGCGGTAATTTTTTGTTATTTTTGTTTTTTTCTTCGATATTTCAAATGTTAAATCGTGCTTCTGGATGAGAAATTCTCATTAATTTTGTGATTTAACATAACAAATATTTTTAGAAATTCTAAGAACATTGTACCCTGACGAATTCCTTAGTTAAGAATGAAATCCGGATAGGAACCAGCCTACAACGAATTATTTTTTACAATTTGTTAAATAAGTTTTGGGAATAAGATTGGAATTTTGCATTAGAACTTGCAAAAAACTATAAATTAAATTGTCATTAACTATTTTTAATTGAGAAAATTTTAAGTAAAATGGTAAGTAACGCGAAAAACTTAGTTTACTTTGAATATTCAAACTATCGCTTAAAAATTTAAAAGAAATCTTGTAGCAAGGGGAACTTTTATATAATTTATAATTATATTCTGGTCCAAAAGAGACGCTTTGGTCAGCTTCTGTCCCAATTTCCACAAGAGACTTAAAGTCTTCAAGTGTCTTAGAGGTTTTTAGTGTTTGATGGTTTTTTATTTATAATAAAAGAAACGCCTTTGTAGTCTTATGCGCTTACAATTAGATCTCTTTATTTTACAAAGATTACAAGACGAATGAATTTTCTTAAATCAGTAGCTTAAATTAAACCTCGCATTAGAACAGAACGAATATGACATAAAACAAAATAAACGATAATTAAAAAAAGAGTTACTTTTCGAACTTTAAATGTCATTAGATTAAACAGCGTTGTAAAACAATAGTAAAGAGAGTTTTTAAGCAAACAATAATAAATTAATCCGTTAAATAAAATCAAATTCAAAAATAGTAATTATTTAAGTTATAATAAATAATTACATTTCATTGATTTTAAGGACAAATACTTTCAAATTAAAATAACATAATTGACAAACATAATAACAATATTTTATCATAATTAAAACATGAATTACATAAAATAATTAATAATTCAGTATAAAATAAATATAATAATATAGCGACGCTACAATCTTTAATTAATTTACAACTTCTTTGATTGCGAATGGAAATTTTCCATATCAGTTGCTAATTTTATAGATGTCAAATAAAAAACTTTAATTTATTTGAAGTTTTCGTGATATCAACTGAAATGGTAAATAAATATTGCAAACTAGTTTGTATTTTGAAAACTATAGTAAATTTTAAGTTTATCTTATTTGTATTATATTTACAAGTTATATGCGAGTTTTTATGAGAAGACCTAATGCTATATAGACCATTCTATTATATTAAATTAGATAAAAAAAAGTTAGAAAAAAAGAGTTTATGAAACAAACATATTTTAAGTTTTTTCTGTTGTGCTCTGTTTTCACAAAACCGAATAAATCACTACTCAATAGTTCTAGCCTTTTAAAAAATTATTAAAATTATTAGTTTAAGCATCACTAAAAGATTCAAGATTTTACAAATTCAAACTTCAATAACTAAATAAATTGGCATCGTATTTGCTTGAAATGTAATTAATTTGATAGGTCTTTAAAATACGATGGCGGATCAATAAGTCCGCAACTTTTCGAACTTCCCTCGTAGTTATATGAAATACAACACTGCTCCCATCAAGTTCTACCTGTTAATAGACTACTGTTAAATTTTGAGCAAGTTCCGTCATTTAGTTTGCGTTTAACAGCTGTTCAAAACATACAACCTCGTGGATTTTTTTAAAAATGGAAAAAAGTGAATTTCGAGTACACTTGTAGTGTGTTTGACAAGTCTACGTTACCATACCGTCTGTATGTACCTAGAAACCCACACTTTGTGGAATGTTGTTTGTCCACAATATACCAAACCTACTAGCGTGGGATTATGCAATCTATGCAAAATCTCACACTATTATAATTTATGTTTAAGTAGCTTTAAGTATAAAGATATTTGAATAAAACAGTTGCTCATCAGAGCTCAAAAGATATCGGTGTTTTAATAACACTACTTGGCGATCCTGCCTGATACGAATGATACAATAGCACTCAACATAAAGTAAAATTACTGAACTCTTTTATAACGTACTAGTGAAAATTATGAGAGAAAAAAAAAAAAAAAAACGCGATGCAATACAAAATAAGTATAAACTAGAAAAATTACGCCATCTACATTTACAAAATGCTGAAGCAAGTGCATCCTGATTTATAAATGAAGGAAGATGCTATGTGGATATACATTGCGGGGTACCACGCCGATAACCCAAAGGATGGTGTGGCCGATACACCATCGGATACAAAATTCAACATATAATAACTGACAGAAGCTCCAACACGTAATGTATAACAACAACAACTTAAAACAACATCCATAACAACGTCAACAACAATCAGCAAGTGACAGCATAATCGGCTACATCAATAGAAACAAAAAAAAAACAACAACAGCAACAACCAACAGTAGTAGATTAGACTATAGTGGCACTATGCACCGCGACCAGAAGTTGGTATTTGTGCTGCCAGCGAATACACCCTATAGGTTCAGGCTCCCTACGAAACCAACTATCCTACCAGATAAACAGTTCCAAACGTCCGATGGCGTCACTATTCGATCACCAAAATAACGCACCCCTCCTATCGGAGAACCTCAGACATTTGCAGAGAACATGCTCTGAGGTCTCGGGTTCCAATTCACAAAACCTGCACGTATCCGCATAGGATCGTCCCATCTTGTACAATTGATACCTAAGGCCACAGTGTCCCGTGAGGTAACCCGTCACGGTCCTTAGTTGGCCCCTCGTCATAGACAAGAGTTTCCGCGACCTATCCCCAAAAGGGAGATATAAACAGCCTCGCCTGTCGCTGCCCAGGCGATCTGTCCCAATAGGCCCCAAACTCCGACTCCCTCCATCTTCTGAGCCTCTCTCTGACATACCCATTGGGTACACCACAAAAGGGTTCCAGGCTAATGAATTGTCGACATGCTCCACAGTTGGCTAAACAGTCAGCCCGTTCGTTGCCTTCATGCCCCTCATGGCCTGGAACCCAGCCCAGTGTAACAACAGTAGTAGCAAAAGCAATTAAAGGAAAATGAACAAGAAGAAGCAATGTAACAACAGTAACAACAGGTGAAATAAAATATTTTTTATTTTTTTTAAACTATATAAAGTAATTACCCTGCAGGAAGCTTGGGGTCAAGTGTCTCCAAGTCTCCACTTTTTTCTACTATTTTGTTGACTTTGTCAACTAAGCGTCTACACTTTTTACTTTATCAACACTAGTAAATTTTTGGCTCCAATGTCTACATATCGTCCCATTAGAACTAATTAGTCACTAGTGAAAATATGGTTCTTATGTCTACATCTGGTCACATAAGAACTAACGAGTCACTAGTGAATCTTTGGTCCAATGTCTGCATATGGTCCCATAAGAACTACCCAGTCACTAGTGAATCTATGTTTCTAATGTCTACATATGGTGCCATAAGAACTACCTAGTCACTAGTGAATCTTTGGTTCCAATGTCTACATATGGTCCCATAAGAACTACTTATTCACTACCTAGTCAATAGTTCTAATGTCACTAGTGATTTTCAATGACACGTACATGTTAAATGTCTATAGAAAATTACATTGCCTGGGGAATATTTGGTTAGTAGTACTGGTGACACAGTCAATAGTGAATCAATACTTTTTCACTATTGACATTTCCTGCAGGGTAATAATTAATTATGAAAAGATATTTAAACGATAAATACATGAATTTTTTTGTTTAAGTTGAATTAATTAAAAATACACTAGTTATGAGTGAATTTAAGAAAAAAAAGTAATTTTATATTAATGTTGGAAAAGAAAAAAAAGAGAAAGTAATCGAATGAAAGATAAAGTTTAAGGTTTTAAGAATTTTTTTAATGAAATTATGGTTTAATACTAACAATCTAATAACTGTTTGTTTTATTTTTGTTGACTATGGTGACTCCTACGGGACACTCCCCTAGTGCAATAAAAATCTACCGGTCATCAAATGATGTATGACCTATATTTGCCGTTGCATCTGGGATCTGTCTACCTGAAGCTGACAGATAACAGATGCCACGACATATACATATATATATATACATTTTTTTTTTACAATTTCTAAAGAATACTAATAATTTGAAATCACTGTGAATAACAGCCCAATTAAACTTAGTTTAAGTCAATCATTGTAAACTTGACCTTTGAATATGTAATGGGTTGCATTATTGACAGAGATGGATAGGACCAGTGTTTTATACTGCCAATTTTCTTCTTGATTTTAAAAATAACTGGCCGCACTTTCATGTGCATTAAGGTGCCAAAATCTAATATTTTTGAAAATTTAATTTATTATTATTTGGAATTATTTTTTCCAATACCAGGAATGCGAGAACATGATTAAATGGCAGCACTAATTTGTGCACAAAATATGCCACACAATTTAATCATTAATTTATTTTTATTTTTTTTTTGACCAAACATGAAAAAGTATGCTGCAGATAGAGCTAATAGGAAAAAAAGATTTTTTATGTTTATTATGCTAATGAAGTATGCTAAACTAAAACTCTAATGGAATTTTTAAAACATTTTTGGATATTTTATTTGTGAATGATCGAATGAATACCCAATTATTAATACTTTTATTAATATTTTTTTTTTTTTTTACGTAAATTTCGTAAACTTAATTTGGAAATTCAGGAAAATTTCCAAATCATCATTATTAAGAGAATATAATTTTTATTTGCATACATTGACAACAATGAAACTTTGAATATTTTTTTTTCTCTTCTCGTTTTAAACACTCGTTTAAAATCGTCAAATTTTCCAATAAAAATCGTCAAAATCGTCATTATATTTTCAAAAATCGTCAAAAAATCGTCAAAGTTTTAATAAAAAAAATAAATAATAATAATGTAATTCACATTTCAAGTGCTCATGTACTATCGGTGTAATATAATACGATTTTTTACACTTTTTCTGCAATTTAAACTTCGAAAATCATGGTATTTTATAACGATAGCACTTTACCACTTAAACTTTAAATTACTTCTACATAATTCTGTAAACACCACTTCAGATTCAATTTTTAAGTCTTAAATTCTTTTACATAGTTTAGAAATTCTTCAACAATGTTATTTTTTTTAATTATTAAATTTGGACTTCCAGTAACGAGTTAAAGTTTCAAATCGCATTACATGTGATGACATAGTTTAATACTATTTTGGTTTGGTTTTTAATATTGCTGAAAATTATTTATTATTTATATTAGTATTTATTTTTATTTAAATATTGTTTATTACTGCATGTTTTTCCATTTTCAAATATAAATTGTGAATATCTGAAGTTTCACTTTGGAACACTTTATTTATATTATTATTAGACCTGTTTTTTAAGCACCGGATTTATTTTTGGATTTATAAATGTGAATATTCGAACTCGGATGTTTTTTTTTAAATTAAAAAATATTTTATTTTTATCTCAATCTTACACTAATTAAACTTTATAAAAATATAGATATTAAAAAAAGCTGGGTTGGCATTCAATAACTTTTCATAATAACTATTGGCTATCATAGTAACACTAATAGCGGAATGGAAATTTAAAAAAAGCGATTCCATTAAAGACATGTTTCTTCTTACGTAAACGGTTTAAGTTTTCTGTTTAACCTGTTTGATTTTGAAATATCTTGAACTAGTTAAAGTCAAAATAACGCTAAAAATACCGAAAAGACGATTTATAACGTTATTTTGTTGATGTAGCAAAATTGAATGGGTAGAATTTTGAAATAAACCCTTTAAAGACACATGCCACTATTGGTGTGGCCGTGGCAGGCAACGGCCATTGTAATGAAAAGGTAGTGTTTGCCAACCATGAAAAAAGTAAGCACATACTCAGGGAACTTCTGCTGTAAATATTTGTTGTTGTTTCAGTTGTAATACAGTATCTTTATTTTTAAGTGAAAAAACAGTCAGTTGTAGTTCTTTTAAAAAACAAACCACATTAAATTACAGTATTATGATTTTACATTCATTTTATATAGTATTTTTTTTTTATTTAAAAAAATAAAACAAATTAATGTTTGTTTATATTTTACTGCACTGACTGAACCACTCATTAATAATACAATTGTAGTTAATTTTTTGAACAGTAAAAAACAAATGACTATGTTAGTTGAATTTACTAAAATGTAAGTCGTTCTTTTTCAAGTGAAATTTCATTTGTTTTTAGCTACATTTGCAGTGGTCTTTTCCGTTATTAAGTGCAGAAAATAAATTAAAATAAACCTCAAATGAATCCATAAAATAACTATTTTGCTAAACTTTCAATAAAAAATAGTTTTTAACTTTAACGAAATAATAAAAATCCAAAATAGATCCGGTGATTTTTTTTAATAATAGCAAATAAACATGTTTGCTGACATATTAAACGTTTGTCAAAAAATCGTCATTTTGGAAGCAAAAATCGTCAAATCGTCATTTAGTAATTTAGGTACTAAAAATCGTCAAAATGACGATAAATCGTCAAACCTGGCAACAGTGGTTACGATAGAAAATTATATTTTTGTATTTGGGATGAGAAAACATTTTATTACTGGTCTTAAAGGGAATATTACCCATAACTTGATTCTAGACCACATTATTTTTATTAACAATTTAAAATTATCTTATAATTGTGATCATCATATTAGACGTTTATTATAATATCGGTTTCTTTTGATGAAATCAGTTCCCTAACTACACGTCTCCACTATGATATCGTGTTATATGCAATCTTTGTATTGAATAGGGAATAGTGATCAACAGAACTACGACTGTTCAACTTTTGCTCTAATCTTAATTCCTTTATAGAAACTCCATATAGGGTTCCTCTTGTTTTAAAGAAGGTAGATCAAACAAATAAGATCGAACACATTACAATTCTTCGTTGTGGCTCTTAACGTAATAGAAGTCCATTGATTTTTTTTGATCGTTTAGTTTCAACTTTATTTTGTTGTGGAAACATCAATTATTGTCAAGATGGTCTATGAAATTGACGAATCTGACCTCTATTTACGAATTCTTCGCTAAAGCCATCATACACAGAAAAAATTATGGGCCAAAAATATCTAATTAATCGATTGTTTGAATATCAATGGCAATTTAAACAATTTTTTTAATTGATTCAATTAAAAAATTTATTGAATTTTCTAATATATCCATACAGTGTTGACAACATGTAAACAAAATTTTTAAAAATTTGGCAAACTATTTTTTTTTTGTTTAATTTAGATTAAATAATCAAACAAAGGTTTAATTATATCAATATCAATATCAAATGATTAACTTTTAATAAGTTGAATAGTTTACCGATCGTAGTTATTTCACTAGAGTTTACAAGACTCTTTTGTTGAGATATTCGTGTACGCACGAAAACTTAATTTAGTTTCGGGTTTTATCTGTGGTAATAAAAGTGCACATGTGGATTTCAATAAACCTTATCGAAAAAGGACAATTAAACTATTATTTTTGTAAATAATTAAATTTTCAATAAGTATAAGTGTCATTAAACTATCATTTTAAAGTTGTGTGTGATTTTTTAAGAAAGCAATTCAGTTACAAGAAAAAGCTTAAGACAAGACAAGCAAAACAAAAATTTTGTCTACTTTTATTTGTTTTCTTATAATACATTTTTATATTAAAAAGCTTTAATTTTATTATAAATAAAATGTCAATTTAATTTACAAACCTACATTTATTTTTTTATTTTTATAACAAAAATAAAAAAATACGAGTTTTCAATTAAAACTACCATTGTTTTCTTCTCAAGTTTCAATTAAAGTTTACTCAATTTAACTAAACTTTTTAATTGAGGTTGTAAAGAAAAACAATAACTCTTTTAATTGATATTATTATTATTTTAAATGAAAGAGTTTCAATAAACTGTATGCAAATTTTTTTAGTTAATACTTTCATTTCAGTGGTACGTGCAAAATCAATTGAAATATTAACTGATTCAATAAAATTTTAATTGAAACCCGTTTTAGTTATTCTCGCTGGAGAATAACTAAAAACATTTAGTTATGGTTTAGTACTGTCATGCTTACTATCCATTCTTTATCTGATATTTTGACCTTCTTCTGGTATTTGTTTTTCCGCATTGATGTCTCCGGATAAACTGTAGGTAATTAATTCCATGGTAAATAAGCCGTCGGCTTTGGGTATAACAAGCGGTGGACGACCCAGTTCCTGACCTCAAAAATGTTCTGTGTTACATCGGAACATGTAACACCCCTGTTTTGTGAACAAGCGAACAAATAAACTGTTTTGGTTTATCTGTTTTACTGACTTATAAAATTGAAATGGGATTTCCTTATGGACACTATCCGTCAAGCGGAAATAAAGGACCTTAAATTATTAACCCGTTGATGTTGGGTAATGAAACGTTCAGGTTTAATTTTTTTTTATATTCTTCTGACTACTCTATATAGCTTTTAAAAGCTGTATCAACCTCACACATTTCAGTTATGAGTCAATATATTCATAATTTTGTATTCCATTCGATAGTATAGGAATTTAAGGAAACCAAATCAAATTTGGTTGGAATCTTTACACTGATGCAACCACTCTGAGCTATTAAGTCGTAAGTTTAGATTTCATCAGTACGTGTTCCATTATATTTTTTAAATAATGTTTTATATTTGTCTTTTTTATTTTATTTTTTGAGATTAACCATTTCCTTACAACGCACTATGTGTGTAATACGGACAAATTGATCCAATTATGGACTATTTCGTAATGTGATAACGTTGAATTAATCCGCGTATTAAAAGTATTTATATACTTTACATGTCTTAAACGGAACTATGCGATATCGACTTAGTTTACGTCATGTCCGGAAACTTTAAAATTGACTTAAAGAAACCATGGTTTAAATTTCCTTTTGTTAATGCAATATTATACCTAGAAACCCATACTTTGTGGAATGTTGTTTGTCCACAATATACCAAACCTACTAGCGTGGGATTATGCAATCTATGCAAAATCTCACACGATTATAATTTATGTTTAAGTAGCTTTAAGTATAAAGATATTTGAATAAAACAGTTGCTCATCAGAGCTCAAAAGATATCGGTGTTTTACTAACACTACACACTATTTTTTGCAAAAAAAAAAAAAAAAAAAAAAACGTTAATCAAACCAAGGAAAAGCTTGATAAATACCATGGGGACTCTGCACCATCGATTTCAATGGTAAAAAAGTGGTTTACTGACTTTCGTTGTGGTAGCACAAGTACAAATGACTCTGAACGTTCTGGACGACCAATTGAGGTCAATACACCCGAAAATGTCGAAAAAATATACGATATGGTGTTGGCCGATCGAAGAGTGAAAGTGTGTGAGATTGTTGATGCCATAGGCATTTAATATGGCAGTGTGGTTTCGATTTTAAATGATCAGTTTTGTTTAAGAAAGCTGTCTGGAAGATGCGTGCCGCGTTTGCTCTTAATTGACCATAAACGTAATTGTGGCCAATAAGGTGATGGCAACAGTTTTTTGAGATGCACGCAGGATAATCCACATCGATTAAACGGGGAATATTATGCCAACTTATTGTACCGATTTAACAAGGATATGGCCAAGAAATGCCTATTTTATGGACCTCGATAAAATCTATTTTTTGGAAGGGATACATAAATTGGAGAAACGTTGGACTAAGTGTATTGAGCTAAAAGAAAATTATGTTGAAGAATATTTTTTTTTTGCAAAAAAAACTGTTTCATTCAAAAAGTCACGGACTTATTGATCCGCCCTCGTACCTTTCACTTGAATATCGCTTTGACACTTTTGAAAAAATATTGAAAAAAAAAAATTAAAAAGTTAGAACAATATGATTTATTTTCTTTCAGTTCACATTAGATTTGGCCAACAAGTATGAATATTTCACATTTGGTATTTGAAAGGCATAAATATTTGAAAGATATTTTTAAAGACCTATCCATCAAATGTTTTTTTCACGCCAATACGATGCCTATTTCTGAAGTTATTGAGTATTAATTTGGAAAGTTTGATTGTTTTCTTTTAAGTTCATCAGAATGACCCTTAAACTAAGTTTGTACTTCTAATCATTTAATTTAAAAGGCTAGAACTATTAAGTTGTGATTTATGTGGTTTACATATAATCAGGCATTATTTTATATAAATACATATATACGTTAGTGCATGCTATCATATGGGAATATACATATATGTTTATAAATAAAAAATGTTTTCTTCATGTATGATAATATGTGTGGCAATATATTTCAATATATGTTCATATCTTATACTTAGTTTATGAAAACTTATTGAAGCTTTTTGGTTCATAGCCCTGATTAATTATTTTACTTCGGAGGGGTTAAGTGCTATGGGAACACCGAAGGTGGGAACTGCAATACTTATGAGGGATAGAAAAACTCATACATATTATTTTTCTAAATTGATGTTGCCGTCACCGGGAATCGAACCCGGGACCATCTGTGTAACAGGCCAACGCGCTAACCGTTACACCTCAGCACCCACAAATATTAGGTAGGAAAATGATAACAATTTCCCACCTAATATAACGAACAAACTCATACGTTACTATAATAAAGAAAAGAACTCTAAAAAAGAAGAAAATCTTATAATATATAAATCGCTAACTATATATCCCTGATTTATCGGAAAGATTTGCAAAATCAAAATTATTTAGGGATGAAAACTATAAAATGGCCCATAAAACTGGTAATACGGTAGCAAAATTATATAGCAAAACCAAGGATAAATACCTTGTAATGGCAACGATAAAGCAAAGTGCGATAAAGTTTACGTAGGCACTACGAAAAACAAACTTAAAACGCGGATATCACAACATAAATCTGACCAAAGATTGAGAACTTCTGATCCCATCCAAAAAACTGCATTAGCAGTCTTCGACCACACGCCAGACTTCGACCAAGTACAAGTTCTACAAACGAAAATAATTACAAACGGCGCCTTGTGTTGGAAATGCTGCATATTATTAATATTCCACCAAAGAGGAGAGTTAATTTTAAAGATGATGTTGAGAGTTGCGCTCAGTCATACAGACATCTCGTTAACAAACGATCGTAGTGCAATATTTATTTATTTTTAAGTTTAAGGGTGAATTAGCCAAGCGTAAACGTAAACGTATCTCGGTGTATGAAATTTAATAAGTCAAATAAGAATAGAAGACATTTTGTGTATCTTGTTGTTTCATTCATATGCATTTAACACAGAAAAAACGTAAACGGACAACAAAATTCTATTTTGATTAGATTTTCTTGTGTTTTTACGTATTATATATGTTTAATGAATATGAATGAAACAACAAGATACACAAAATGTCTTTTATTCTTATTTTACTTATTAAATTTCGTACACCGAGATACGTTTACGTTTACGCTTGGCTAATTCACCCTTAAGTATTAAAGCAGACGATGGTGAATACACAACAGTAGCTTTGTGTTTTATAATTTAATGTAAGAGTTATTTGTTGTTTTTGTAAAAACGGTTGTGTTTTATTTGTTGTGTTTTCTGTTTTTACGTTAGTGATGCTTTGTACTTACGTTTATTTTGTATGTTATTTCAGTGCTATTCCTGAGGATGCCTTTCAACGAAAAGGCGAAATACACTGTGTGTAATTTTTTAAGTCATTGCAAAATAACCATATACGGACACCACTACTTGATAAAAGACTAAAAAAAAAAAGACCCGTTTCTCCCAATTTTTCCCGAAGTCATCTCCTTTTTTGTTTATGGGCTGCCAAAGATTTGGGGCCTCGGTATCATTTTCGCAAAAAAGTGATCATTTTCTCAGGCTCATATCTTGCAAACCGTTCAGAATTTCGATTAAAAAAAAACTTCACCTTCCAGATCAAAATCACAAAAAACTTAAAAAAATTCGATTTTTTTAAACTTTTTTTTCCCGTGTTCAGGTCCATAGGTAGCAAACCGTTCAAAATTCAAGGAGAAACAATCAACTACAAAAATTTACCTAAGATCTCAATAAACAAATTTCTAGAACATATAAACTTCCTAGAGATGATTCTTAACACTGTTTAGGTAGCGCGCAAAAGTGAAAAATTTTTTTAATTTCATTTTTTTTTTTCCTTTTTTCTCCTGTTCAGGTGCATAGGTAGCAAACCCAATTCCCAGGAAGTTTATATGTTCTAGAAATTTGTTTATTGAGATCTTAGGTAAATTTTTGTAGTTGATTGTTTCCTTGAATTTTGAACGTTTTGCTACCTATGGACCTGAACACGGGAAAAAAGGTAAAAAAAATCGAATTTTTTTAAGTTTTTTGCGATTTTGATCTGGAAGGTGAAGTTTTTTTGATTTTATATGTTCGCAATTTTTGTTCTTTATGACAAGAGCTACAACTTGCTATAGAGAGTAAATCGAAATTCTGAACGGTTTACAAGATATGAGCCTGAGAAAATGATCACTTTTTTGCGAAAATGATACCGAGGCCCCCAAATCTTTGGCGGCCCATGAACAAAAAACGAGATGACTTTGGGAAAAATTGGGAGACACGGGTCTTTTTTTTTTTAGTCTTTTATCACGTAGTGGTGTCCGTATATGGTTATTTTTTTTCGTGTTGCACTGTGAATGTGTAATTTATATTATAAATAATAGCATATACAAAAACTTAGACCTCGAGCCCGAATATTTATTTCAACAAAAATAATAATTATATATGGTTAATCTAATTATGTCCGAATACATCTATTATTAGATATAACACAAATCAAAATTATATATTCAAAAAATGTATTGCATATTGGATAAAACTACATCTTGACCTATTCACAGTTATATATCGTTCCATACCAGAAAAAAACTATATTCTATTTTAAAACTATACCTATATGGCCTACGTTATCTAGGTATAGACAATTGTTAAGGATCTTAATTTTTTAGTTGAAACATTGTTTGATTATAATACAAAAACTTTTCCTACACTGAGAGAATTATATTATATTAATGAATAACTTCATCAAATCAATGAAGTTTCGTGAAACTTTGAAGCAATGAAATTTTTCATTTAGTTAAAGAAACTTTTCACAAAATTAATACACACTTTCATAAATGAATAAACATTTTCATAAAATGAATGAAGGTTTTAATAAAATCAAAAAGAATTTTATTAAGTTAATGAAAATTTCTTAAAATAACAGAAATTTTTTTTTAAATTGTGTTAATTAATTTTTCACAACATTAATGAAATAAATTAAAACTTTTTTACATGTAATCCTTTCACTACTGACTTTTTATTTGTAAATATATTTCTATTTTGACATCAAATTATTGTTAGTGGTGCCTAAACTAGAAAGAAAAAGCTTTAAACTCCCACTCCCCCCCTCCTACCCATTAAAACATTGGTTTGAAATCAAATTTTTGAAACTTCTCAGACCATTTTTATCACTAAAACATTCGAATAATCAAAAATGGTCATTAAATAAATCCACGTGCCAGATTTCGAGGGTCTAGCTTTGTTAGTTTTGGAGATAAAGACTGTATTAAAAAAAAATAGGACTTTGTTAAGAAATATCACGCCTACAACAATTGTATTCAGAAGTTATTAATTTAATTTTAGAAATTGTATTTCCGATTTAACAATTTTATTTCAGAAATTATGAATTGTATTTCAGATTTTATCAATTGTTTCTCAGCAACTATCAATTGTATTTCAGAAATTATAACTTGTATTTCTGAAATTATTAAAAGTTTTTCATTAATATTTCTGAAACACAATTGCTCATTTCTGAAATACAATTTATAATTTCTGAAATACAGTTGATAATTTCTGAAATACAATTGATAAAACTGAAATAATATTGATATTTTTGAAATACGATTAATAAATCTGAAATAAAATGGAAAATCGTGTATATTGCCCTAACGAACAGTATGATGATTTTTTTCAATGACCAAGATCCTAATGAACATATCTAAACAAAAATATTAAAAATTATGTGGTTTGTATCTCTTTAATTCGTAAACATACACTCTTGAAATGTTACACACAGTGATGCATTTTGAGTTTTTTTGTTTTGGGATAAATTGACAATTTAACCCTAGAATACTAAACCCGGCCTGTGAGGCGACTCGATTTTTTTTTTTGCTATTTCTTACGAAATGTGTTCCTTTTAATGTTAATTTTTTTTATTTAATATATCAGAAAATAAATGAATTCCTTTTTGGTTTGTTAATAATTAATTGTATTCTTTACCATGAGTTATTTTTTTAATAAAAAAATCTTTTTCAAAAATACTAATTTGTGTTTTTTAAAAAGTAGCCTTACAGGCGAGGTTTAGTATTAACGTGTAAAAAAATAGGTTTAGTTTTCTAGGGTTTAAAACAGTGGCACTGTTGCCAGGTTTGACGATTTATCGTCATTTTGACGATTTTTAGCTCCTAAATTACTAAATGACGATTGGACGATTTTTGCTTCCAAAATGACGATTTTTTGACAAACGTTTAATATGTCAGCAAAACATGTTTATTTGCCATTATTAAAAAATCACCGGATCCATTTTTGGATTTTTATTATTTAGTTTATTAGTTTAATGTGGTTTGTTTTTAAATGAACTACAATTGTAGTCAAAATGAAATTTCTTCTACAAATGACTGTTTTTTCACTTAAATATAAAGATACTGTATTACAACTGAAACAACGACAACTATTTACAGCAGAAGTTCCCTGAGTGCTTACTTTTTTCATGGTTGGCAAACACTACCTTTTCATTACAATGGTCGTTGCCTGCCACGGCGCCACCAATGTCGTTATGAACGTTTTAAAGCTACGATTCCAATAGTGGCATATGTCTTTACAGGGTTTATATCAAAATTCTACCCATTAAATTTTGTTACATCAACAAAATAATGTTATAACTCGTCGTTTCGGTATTTTAGCGTTATTTTGACTTTAATAATATTTCAAAATCAAACAGGTTAAATAGAAAACTAAAACCGTTTACATAAGAAAGAAACATGTGTTTAATGGAAAAGCTTTTTTTAAATTTCCACTCCGCTATTAGTGTTACTGTGATAGCCAATCGTTATTATGAAAAATTATTGAATGCCAACCCTGCTTTTTTTAATATTTATATTTTTATAAAGTTTAATTAGTGTAAGATTGAGATAAAAATAAAATATTTTTTAAATTAAAAAAGAAACATCAAAGTTTTTGCGAAACAAACATCGAGTTCGAATATTCTGATTTATAAATCCAAAAATAAATCCGGTGCTTAAAGAACAGGCCTAATAATAATATAATTAATGTGTTCCAAAGTGAAACTTCAGATATTCACAATTTATATTTGAAAATGGAAAAACATGCAGTAATAAACAATATTTAAATAAAAATAAATAATAATATAAATAATAAATAAAATAATAAATAATTTTTAGCAATATTAAAAACCAACCCAAAATGAAAAATAATAAATAATCAAAAATTTCATAATTTATTGTATTAAACTATGTCATCACATGTATGCAATTTGAAGCTTTAATTCGTTATTGGAAGTCCAAATTTAATATTTAAAGAAAATAACATTGTTAAGAATTTCTAAACTATTTATGTAAAAGAATTTAAGATTTACAAATTGTGCTACTGAAGTGGTGTTTACAGAATTATGTAGAAGGAATTAACAGTTAAAGTGGTAAAGTGCTATCGTTATAATATATCATGATTTTCGAAGTTTAAATTACAGAAAAGTGTAAAAAATGGTATTATATTACACCGACATCAGCACTTAAAATGTGAATTACATTATTATTCTTTTGTTATTAAAACTTTATTC